>JAQZBX010109362.1:0-10471 GCA_029593785.1 Cabassous unicinctus
TTATATATGCAGGATATTAGGCTCCTATTAGATATATGATTGCCAAATATTTTCTCCCATTGGGCAGGCTGCCATTTTATGTTCTTAATAACATTCTTTGAGGTGCAGAAGTTTTTAATTTTGATGAAATCCCATTTACCTATTTTTTCTCTTACTACTCGTGCTTTGGCTGTGAAGTTCATGAAACCATTTCCTATTATAAGGTCCTGTAGATGCTTCCCTACATTATCTTCCAAGGTCTTTATCATTTTGGCTCTTATATTTAGATCTTTTATCCATCTGGAGTTGATTTTCTGCAAGCACCGCTTGTTCAAGAGGCCATTCTCTCCCAACTGAGTGGGCTTGGTGGCCTTGTCGAATACAGATGATGGTAAAAGCGAGGATATATATCAGAACTCTCAATTCGGGTCCATTTATCGGTAGGTCTATCCTTGTGCCAATACAATGCGGTTTTGATCACTGTAGCTTTGTATTATGCTTTAAAGTCAGGTAATGTGATACCTCCAACTTCATTTTTCTTTTTCAATATGTCTTTGGCATATCAGGGTCTCTTACCTTTCCAAATATATTTTGTGGTTAGTTTCTCCAGTTCCTTAAAAAATACAGTATTGATTTTCATTGGAATTGCATTAAATCTGCAGATTAATTTGAGTAGCATAGACGTCTTGATGATGTTTAGTCTTCCTATCCATGAACACGGAATATTTTTCCATTTATTTAAGTCTTCTTTGATTTCCTTTAACAGTGTTTTGTAGTTTTCTGTATCTAAGTCCTTTATATCGTTAGTTAAATTTATTCCTAGGTATTTGATTATTTTAGTTACTATTGTAAATGGTATTTTTTTTCTTGATTTCCTCCTCAGATTGCTCGTTATTGGTGTACAGAAATGCTACTGATTTTTGAGCATTGATCTTGTAGCCTGCAACATTACTGAAGTCATTTATAAATTCTAGAAGTTTTGTTGTAGATTTCTCAGGGATTTCTAAGTATAGGATCATGTCGTCTGCCAAAAATTAAATTTTCACTTCTTCCTTTCCAATCTGGATGCCTTTTATGTCCTTTTCTTCCCTCTGTGCTCAGGCAAGTACTTCTAAGACAATGTTAAATAAGAGTGGTGATAGAGGGCATCCTTGTCTTATTCCCGATATCAGAGGGAAGGCTTTTAGGATTTCACCATTGAAAATGATGTTGGCTTTGGGTTTTTCATATATACCCTTTATCATATTCAGAAAGTTTCCTTCTATTCTTATCTTTTGTAGTATCTTTATCAGGAAACAGTGCTGTATTTTGTCGAATGCTTTTTCTGCGTCTATAGAGATGATTATGTGACTTTTTCTTTCAATCTGTTTATGTGGTGTATTACATTGCTTGATTTTCTTATATTGAACAATCCTTGCAAACCCGGGATGAAACCCACTTGGTCATGGTGTATAATCCCTTTGATATGTGGTTGAATGCAATTAGAGAAATTGGTCTGTAATTTTCCTTTCTTTTGGTATCTTTGTTTGGTTTTGGTATTAGAGTAATGTTAGCATTGTAGAATGAGTTAGGCAATATTCCTTCTACTTCTATTTTTTGAAAGAGCTTAAGCAGAATTGGTGTTAGCACTTTCTGGAATGTTTGGTAGAATTCAGCTGTGAAGCCATCTGGTCCAAGGCCCTTCTTACTTGGGAGGTTTTTTGATGACTGATTCTATCTCTTTACTTGTAATTGGACTGTTGAGTTCATCAATTGCTTCTTTCATCAATGTAGGCTGTTTCTGAGTTTCTAGAAACTTGTCCATTTTCTCTAAATTATCATTCTTGTTGGCATATAATTTTTCAAAGTATCCTCTTATGATACTCTTTATTTCTGTGGGGTCAGTACTGATATCCCCTTGCTCATTCCTTATTTTGTGTATTTGAATCTGTTCTCTCTTTTTCTTTGTTAGTCTAGCTAAGTGTTTGTCAATTTTATTGATATTCTCGAAGAACAAGCTTTTGGTTTTGTTTATTATTTCTAGTTCTTTTTATTCTCTATTTCATTTAGTTCTGCTCAAATTTTTGTTATTTCGTATGTTCTACTTCCTTTTGGTTTAGTTTGTTGATGTTTTTCTAATTCCTCCAAGTGTGCAGTTAGGTCTTCAATTTTAGCTCCTTCTTTTTTAATATATGAATTTATGGCTATGATCTTCCCTCTCAGGACTGCTTTCCCTGCATCCCATAGGTTTTGATATGTGGTGTTGTCATTTTCATAGTTTCAAGGTAGTTGCTGATTTCTTTTGAGATTTCCTCCTTGACCCACTGTTTGTCTAAGAATGTGTTGTTTAACTTCCATATCCTTGTGCCTAGCCTGTTTCTCAGGCCCTTAGTGATTTCCAATTTCATTCCATTGTGGTCAGAGAAATTACTTGGTATAATTTCAGTCTTTCTGAATTTATTGAGAGTTGTTCTGTGGCCTAGCATGTGGTCTATCTTGGAGTATGTTCCATGTGCACTCGAGAAGAATGTAAATCCTGCTGTATTTGGGTGTAGTGTTCTGTATATGTCTATTAAGTCCAGGTCCTCTAATGTACTGTTGAGAGCCTTTGTTTCTTTAGTGATTCTCTTTCTAGTTGTTATGTCTTATGATAGTGGTGTGGTAAAGTCACCTGCTATAATTGTAGAGTCATTTATTTCTCCACTTAGTTTTACCAGGGTTTGCTTCATGTATTTTGAGGCACCCCAATTAGGTGCCTAATGTTTATGATTGTTCTCTCTTCTTGAGATATTACCCCTTTTACTAATATATAGTGTCCATCTTTGTCTCTTACGATAGTTTTGCATTTGAAGTCTATTTTGTCTGATATTATAATAACTACTCCTGCCCTTTTTGGCTATTGTTAGCTTGTAAAATGGTTTTCCAGCCATTCACTTTAAGCCTCCTTGAATCCCTGGGTTGAAGGTGTATTTCTTGTAGACAGCATATAGATGGATCATATTTCTTTATCCATTCTGCCAATCTGTGTCTCTTGATAGGTGAATTTAGTCCATTAACATTCAGTGTTATTACTCATAATGAATTTCTTACTTCAGCTATTTTTCTTTGTGTTAATGTACATCATATGTTGTTTTGTTTTTGTTTTTTGTCTTGTTGATTTTAAACTCTCCTCCAACTCTCTCTCCCTTGTTTTTTCCTTTCAACTTGTAGAACTTCCTTTAGTATTTCTTGAAGTGCAGGTTTCTTATTGACATACTCTCTCAATTTCTTTTTATCTGTAAATATTTTGAATGCTCCACCATTTTTGAATGTCAATTTTGCTGGATAGAGTTTGCAGCTGGAAGTTTTTTTCTTTTAGTACTTTTACTCTGTCACACCACTGTCTTCTTGCCTCCATGGTTTCAGATGAGAAATCAGCACTTAATCTTATTGTGCTTCCCTTGTATGTGATGGTTCTCTTTTCTCTTGCTGCCATGAGTATTTTCTCTTTGTCTTGAGCATTGGACATTTTCACAAGTATATGTCTTGGAGTTGGCCTGCTGGGATTTATACTCTTTGGGCAGTGCTTTGTTTCCTGCCTCTGCACATCCATCTCTCTCAATAGGGTTGGGAAGTTTTCAGGCATTATTTCCTTCAACACTTCTTCTGTTCCCTTTCCCTGCTCTTCTCCTTCTGGAATGGCTATAATGCGTATGTTTGAGCGTTTTGCGTTGTCCGCTAATTCCCTGAGTCCGTGCTGGATTTTTTCTATCTTTTTGTCTATTTGTTCTACTATCTGTCTGATTTCAATTGTATTGTCCTCCAAATCACTAATTCTTTCTTCTACCTGTTCAAATTTGCTGCTATGTGAACCAGCGTCTTTTTTATTTCTTGGATTGTGCCATTGGTCACCATCATATCCATTATCTTTTTGGGAGTGTTTACAATTTCGTCTGTATGTTCTCCCAGTGTCTTCTTTATATTCTTAATCTCTTTCTTCACTTCTCTAAGTTGGTCCATGGTATTTGTTTGGAAAGCTTTGATTAGTTGTTCAATGTTCTACTTCACTTCCTGGTTTTTAGTTTGTTCATTGGATTGGTCCATGTTTTCCTGTTTCTCAGTGTGGTTTGTAATTTTTTGTTGCCCTCTAGACATCATTTTATCTCAATGGATTTATTCAGTCGATTAGTTTCTCTCTCTGCTCTAGAGTTTTCTTTAGCTGGTGGTTCTGTGTGTGTGTAAATTTTTCTCTTTGATACTTTTTCTTCTTATTTTATTTCCTTGGTTCTTTCTGTGTTCCCTTGAAGGCAAAAGATTAGGGCCGGAGGAATTGAATGATGTGAGAAAGGAATAAGGATAATAGTAATACTGATAAAAGTTAGAAGAGGGGCCAAATAAGTCTTAATGAAGTGAATATTTAATGCATGTAGGCAGTGTAGAGTAATAAGAAAGAAAGTGGAGTACCTACAATGGACTGGGAAACCAAATAGAGGAATATATATCATGATTCAGAAGGCTAGAATTAGGAGGAGGGAGAGAAAGAGTTAAGAAAGGGCTAAAAGGAAAGAGTTAATATTAATTAAAAAAAGAAAATAGAGGGAATAGAAATTGACACCCTTGAGTTGTGGGCATATAGAAAAAATGTGGTATTTAATAGCCACAACAGAAAGCAGAAGGCAGAAAGATGAGGGAAAGATAAGATATTGTTTGGAATAGAAAATCAGTATAAAGAGAGAATGGGAAATTACTGAAGAAGAAGCACAGCAAAGAAGAGACAAGCTAGGAGCACCTAATTTTTAAAAAAATGAAAGAAAGAAGAAAGGGGGGAGGAAAGAGGAAAGAAAAGCAAGAGACAACAAATAAACAGAGAAAAACCAAACAACTACACAGGCAAGCAGTCAAACAAACTAAGGGGGATCAATATTTCCTGGGGTCCCTGTGAATCCTCTCAGCCTGCTTGTGTTTATCAAACAATTTCCCCACAGGGTTCTATATGCAGGTCCTGAAGCAGCTTTTAGCTATTAAACTAAATTAAAAAGAATTTTTTTTTCATTTATTAAAGTGACCATTTTATTTATTTAATTTATTTGTTTTTTTTTGTTTTGTTTTTTTTTGTTTTTTTGTGTAATGCAGAACCAAAAGTAAGTCCTTCTCTAGACCACCCCCCACACGGAGGGGACTATAACTGGGCTCATGGAATCTAATAATGCACTTCCCAATTTCTGGATTCCCCAGGGATGCAAAAGTGTGATGTTTTTCAGTGCAGAACACTAAAAACAGCAGACTCTGCCCTTATGGATCAGAGCCCTTGCATCACTGGCCTGCTGGTAAATAAGGTTTACTCTGCAGATTCACCTCTCCCCTCAGCCTGGTGCTGCTTCAAGCTGGCTTATCTCCTCCCCAAAGTTATGAGGGGGTCCAGGCAGCTAGATCGACAGCTAAAATATCCCCTCTCTGCTTTCTGTCAAAACTCTCCCTCTCTTGGAGAGTGCCCCTCTCCCCAGCTCTGTGGGGCCCAGGGCTTATCCCTGGTCAGCTAGTCAAATTAACTTCCTCAGCAGATTAACCCCTCCCCTCCTCTGGGTGCCGATTTACTGCAGCTATTTTGTTCATCTAAGTTGCAGGGGCTTCAGGGAGCCAAATCCCCAGAAAATAAAGCTCTCTTGCCGGAATTCCTCCCCAGAAAATGCCCCCTCCCACCGGGCCCTGTCACCCATTTACCAGATGGGAGTCACGTTTCCTACTGGCTTCCCCCCCCCCTCATAAGGGTGAGGGTCAGCCAACTGTGTTAACCACCACAGGCAGGCTTAAAACTCACGAATCTCTATGGTTCAGTCCACCCCGTCGATCTGCCCAGATAGATGTCCCAAGCTTCTCACTCCACACGCCCACAGCACAGACCCCCGTGCAAGACCCTGCCCACTATCCGCCATGTTCTGGGAGCTGTCCACAGTAGCCATCCTAAGCTGATGCCATCTTGTCCCCTCAGTGTATTCTTAATATCTTTTATTTCTTTAGTCATATTGTCCTTCAACTCCATTATTTGATTTAGGAGATTTGTATGAACTTCATTGATTAGTTTGATTTGTTCCTTTGCTTGGGTCATATCTTCTTTTTTCATTTAATGGCTTTTAATTTTTTTTTTCTGATTTCTAGTCATCTGATTATGATGCTGAGTTCTCTGATGTTTAGTTTCTCCCTCTTGCTTGAGGATTTCCTGTAAAGTGGCTTTGTGCTACCACTCTCATTTGACTCTTGGCTTAACTTGTACTAAATATTTATCTCTCTTTGCTCATTATTGGCTAAGGACTCAATAATGGGGTGCAGGCCAGTTTCCAAGTGCCTTGGAGAGTTTGGCAGTAAGGTCATTGGCTTGCTTCTATTATTTATTTACTATTTTTCCTTTTATTCATGCACTTATATAATCTGGCCTGCAGATGGCAGTATTTGGCCTAATTCTCACTTCAGAATCCAAATGTTAAGGGGGAGTGCATTCAGTGTAACTCCTTAGGTGGGTGGGTGGTGCAAAAACCATATCTTCAGAACTGGCCATGCCTCATAAACATTTTATCAGAGGCCTTTCACCACCTTTGGCTGGCCACAGTCTCCTTCCCTCTGCCTCTTCAGCAACCAGTTTGTGACAGTGGGGGTGGTGTTTGAGAATGCAAATTATCTTTGCTCCCTGTGGGCTCTCAGGGCAAACAAGGTTCACAGCACCAACTAGCCTGGAAGTGAGTGACCCCTCTAATGCAACAGACCAAGTTTGCTGCCTAAAATCTGAATTTGCTGTTAGCAGTGTCCCTTCTTCTCCCCCTTCTTGGTGAAGAAGACCCCTCCAACCCCACAGTCTGCTGCCATTGCAGATTGTTGCAGTTCATAGGGTGCTATTTGTTCCAAAGGTGGGCATATGGGCATCCACTGCAACTTTTGCAGCTCTAATCATGGGATTTTTTTAGCCAGCTGACACTCCTTTCTTTCTTCCCTCTCTTTTCTGGGAGCAGCCCCATGGGCACTCTCCTCCTATCCTTTAGCTATATTTTCTGGGAGAGAATTGATCCCTCCACCTCTCTAATCCTTCATCTTCCTGTAAGTCCTATAGTATTCTTTTATAAACATTTTTATTTCAGTAAGGCTAGGAGTGACATAACCATTTTCTTTTCTGTTTTTAGTAATTTGCTTCTTTTCTATTTTTTCATTGGCAGTTTAGCTAAAGGATTGCAGATTTTCTTCAAAAAACAAATTTTACATTTTGTTTGTTCCATCAATTATTTTTTAATCTTTATTTCATTTATCTGCACTATAATCTTAACCATTTTCTTCCTTCTGCTGACTTTGGATTTAATTTGATCTTCTTTTCCTGGTCCCTCAGGAAGTAAATTTAGTTCATTTATTTGAGCTATTTATTCTTTTTTAGTATAGATGTTCAAATCTCTAAATTTTCCTCTGATCACTTCTTTCACTACATTTCATAGGTTTAGGTATGTTAAGTCTTCATTTTTATTTAGCTCTAAATATTTTCTAATTCCCTTTGTAATTTATTCTTTATCCCATTGGTTGCTTAAGATTGTGCTCTTTAATTTTTACATATTTGTGAATTTTCCAGTTTTCCTTCTGTTATCAATTTCTAGCTTCATTCAATTTCAGTCAGAGTAATTATTTTTTATGATTTAAATTTTATTAAATTTATTGAGACTCCTCTTGTGCCCCAATATATGATCTATCTTGGATAATGATCAAGTTGCATTTGAAAAGAATGTTTCTTCTGCTATTGGATGAAGTGTTCCATATATTTTCTTACATATAGTTGAATTATACTGTTGTTCATGTCTTCTATTTTCTTGTCATTTTTTTAATTTAGATATTCTATCCAATATTTAAAATTCTGTAATGGAATCTCCAAATATTATTACAGAGCTATTTTTCACTTCAATTCTGTCAATATTTGCTTCATATATATAGTTGCATAAATGTGTATAATTATTAAATCTTCTTGTTAAATTGACTTTTTATGAAACAATAAAATGTAATCCCCATGGTTACCATAAAGAGAATATTTAAAAAGCTATACAAAAGGAATTGAGAAGTGATTCAAAATGGCTCATTATTAAAATTATATAAACCAAAAGGAAGACAATAATGGAGAAAAGGAGGGACCAAAAATGTATAAGATATATAAAACAACTAGCAAAATTGTAGAAGTAAGTCTTGCCTTGTCTTAATTACCTTAAATGTAAATGGATTTAACTCTGGTTTAGTATGGCAAGCTTCTATGAAAAATAACAAACAATGAGTTGGTTTAAACAATTTGAAATTATTGTTTCAAAATTTCAGAGGATCGATGACATTTTTTCTGGGGTTCAGTAGCTTTATGGTGCTGCCCTGCCACAATTCTTGGAGTTTCTTGACCTGTATCCCAGCATCACTCCACATGGCAAGATCCTCTCATGTTTCCTCTGGGATCTTGCTAACTTTCTCCTTCTCTCCAAGGCATTCTTCATTTGCAGCTTCCAGTAATTGGAATTAAGATCCACCACCATTCATGTGGTTCTTTCTTTAATGAAAAAATAATATCTTCATAAGGTCTCATTTGTAATGTGTTCACATCCGTAGGGATACAGATTAAGATTATGAACATGGTTTGGAGGGAAGAAGATGGCATCAGTTTAAATGTGAAATTACCATCTCTCTCACAAAAAAACTGCTGAGTGAGGGCAAGATCCTGCCAGAGTGAGCTTTTTTTGGGGGGAACCAACAGGTCAGAAGGCATCAGAGCATTGATCTGGAGAGAGCTGGACAAAGAGATAAATTGCTAAAGGTAAAACACTGAGTTTCTTCCCTTGGAGGCTGGAAACTGCAGGATAGCTAAACTCCACTCCCAAGGAAAAGCTGCTGTGAGCCCTGAGCCTGACTCCCACTGGCCACTCAGTGGGAGGGAGTATTCTCCAAGAGTGAGAGGGTTCTGGTGAAGGGTGGAGAGGGGTTTCCTTTCTGTGGGTTTGGTTGCCCGGACCCCCTTTGAGCTTTGAAGAACATACCAGCTGACTAAAGGTGGCACCAGGAAAATGGGAGAGGTGAATCTGCTGAGGCAGTCTGATTTACTTAACTGTCCTGGTAGAGAGACACTTGACATTGTAGTGGGCAGAGTCAGGCAATTGACTAGTCTTGTGTTGAAAACTATTAAAATTTGAACTCCTCTAATGGTGTTGGGCAGTAGGAAGCACTTAATAAGCTTCCAATAGCTTATTTAGTGTTCCCTGGGAAGAGGTGATGGTCTGGAAGAGGGTGGAGAGTAATTATTCTGCAGTGAATTCAATCACCAGAGTCCCATTTAAATTTCAAAAGGGAACTCAACCTGACTGGGGAGGATAGGGGATCTACTCATGCAGGTGAAGGCTGTTGAATCTTGCTGCCATGGGAGAGAAAGCAATAAAAATAGAAAGGGGAAAGGGAGAGAGAGGTGCCAAACCAGGAGGAATCTATCCAATTGAAAAGTCAAACCTGCCAAGGGAAAGTGACTGGATAGCTTTCTGAAGAGCTAACTGACCCAACAAGGAAGTTTAGTTCAGTGAAGGAGTTTCTTCCTTAAATATATGAGGTCCCTAGTTCGATTCCTGGCTCCTCGAAGAGTAGTGATTCACCAGGGTATCAAATATCCATCTGATATTTTAGAAAAAGGAATATATAAACATAATTTTTGTAACAGCTTCTCTTGGGTCCCTTATTTTTTGGTAAAAAAAAAAAGTTTACTTTTTAAAAAACATTAGATTACCTGCAAAAATCCACTTCAAAACCAGCAGAAAGAAGAATGCAGGGTAATTTATTGATGAACACCAGCAGCTTGAGAAGATCCACAGGGGCTTAAGAGAGAATGCTGTTCTTCCTTAGTTTTTGTTTGACTGCTTGCTTGTGTGTTTGTTTGTTTTTCTCTTTTTTTCCCTCTTTCTGCCACCACTTTTTAAATTAGGTGCTGCTGGCTTGTTTCTTGTTTGCTGTGCTTCCTCATCTTTGATTTCCCTTTTTCTGTGTATGCTGACTTCTCTACCAAAGCTATCATTTTCCTTCCTTCATCTTTCTCTCTTCTGCTTTCTGTTGTGTTGTTCTTACATTCCAACTCTCTTTGTTTAGTCCTCAATTTTTCAGGTTTTTACTTATATCTCATCTATTCTGTTTCCTTTCTTTTATTAACCTTTTTCTTTTTGTCCTTTCTTTTATCTTCCCCTCTCTCCTCATCATTTGCACCTTTTAATTCATTCTTTTTTTAATTTTTCTATATTCAGTTTGCCATTTCATTGTAGATTTTGCACTTTTTTATTCATATTATTTTACATTGCTTACATGAACTAAATATTTGTTTTCCTAGCCTTATTAGGTCCTTATTCTAACTTTTACTATTGTTTTTATAATTAGCATTTTTCTTTTCTTGCCTCTTTCACTTTCTCTGCCTCTAATCTTTTCCCTTCAAGGGAACATAGAAAACAGCAAGGAAATAGAACAAGAAGAACAAATTATGAAAGGGAAAACAACACACAAAAAA
>JAQZBX010109363.1:0-10469 GCA_029593785.1 Cabassous unicinctus
TTAAAAAAATAAATAAATAAAAAAAATAAATTTAGTGAGACTTGTCTTCTGACCCAACATATGGTCTGTCTTGGAGAAGGAACCCTGAGTACTTGAAAAGAATGTATATCATGCTGTTTTGGGGTGCAATGCTCTATAGAGGTCTGTTAGGTCTAGTTCATTTATCATATTATTCATGTTCTCTGTTTCTTTTCTTATCCTCTGTCCAGATGTTTTATCCAATACTGAGCATGGTGTATTGAAATCTCCAACTATTATTGTAGAGACATCTGTTTCTCCCTTCAGCTTTGCCCGTTTGTGCCGCATGTCTCTTTGGGCACTGAGATTAAGTGCATAAGTATTTAGAATAGTTATTTCTTCTTTTTGAATTACCACTTTTATTTATATGTAGTGACCTTCTTCATCCCTTATACCAGTTTTGCATTTAAAATCTACTTTGTCCAATATTAGTATTGCTACCCCAGCTCTTTTTTGGGACTATTTGCATGGAATATCTTTTCCATCCTTTCACTTTTAGCCTGGTTGTGTCCTGACATCTGAGGTGAGTCTCTTCCAAACAACATATAGATGGTTCATATTTTTTAATCTTTTCTATCATTCTGTGTCTTTTGATTGAGGAGTTCAAGCCATTAACATTCAATATTTTAACTGTAAAGGCATTACGTACTTCATTTTGACTTTTGCCTTTCTGTTGTCATATCATACTATAGTCTATTTTTTTACCCTTTCTAATAGTCTTCATTTCTCCACTCTTCTCAAAGTCTCTCGTTCTTGTTTTTTCCTTTCTCACTGCAGCACTACTTTTAATATCTCTTGTAATTCTGGTCTTTTGGTAACATATTCTATCAGTTATTTTATCTGCAAAGACTTTAATCTCATCCTCATTTTTCAAGGACTTATTTTGCTGGATACAGAATTCTTGCCTGTCACTTTTTATATTTCAGTACATTAAATACATCATATCACTTTCTTCACTCCTCCATGGTTTCTGATGTGAGGTAAGCACTTGATATTATGGAGTTTCCCTTGTATGTGATGCTTTGCTTTTCTCTTGATGCTTTCACAATCTTCTCTTTATTTCTGATGTTTGTCATTCTGAATATTTGGTGTCTCAGGGTATGTCTATTCATGTTTATTCTGTTTGGGGTGCATTGTCCTTCTTGGACATTGATATTTATGCCTTTCATAAGGGTAGGGAAGTTTTCAGTCATTATTTCCTTAAATATACTTTCTGCACCTTTTCTATTCTTTTCTCCTTCTGGGATGCTGATAAAACGTATGTTTTTGTGTTTCACATTGTCGTTCAATTCCCAGAGACCCTGTTCCATTTTTTCCATTCTCTTCTTTTTCTGTTCTCCTGTCTTTTCCATTTCAGATGTTCTGACTTCAGAATCACTAATTCTGTCTTCAAACATTTTATGTCTGCTCTTATGTGCCTCTAATGTATGTTTAATCTCATCCATTGTGTCTTTCATTCCCATAAGGTCAGTTACTTTTCTTTGAATACTTTCAAATTGTTCTTTATGCTCACCCAGTGTCTTCTTAATTTCTTATATCTCTTTAGTCATATTTTCTTTCAGTTCTTTAAAATGATTTATGAGAGTTGTATGATTATCATTGATTAATAGTCTCAAATCCTGAATCTCTTCAGATTATTTGGCTTGTTCCATTGGCTGGGCCATTTCTTTCTGTCTCCTAGTATGGCTCATAATTTTTTGTTGATGTCTAGGCATCTGACATGTTGTTGAATTTACACTGATGGCCAATTTTTCTCTCTTGCCTATTATTTTTTCACAGCTCTTTGATATTTGGTTCAGCTTATCCTGTCTTTAAAATTGCCCAGCTTAAGTTACCAAAAACCATGCCAGAGACTCGCTATTGGGGTGCACACTTTCTCCAATGGATGGGGTAAAGAGAGCTCCTAAAGCAGTTTCTGTCTATGTAGTTTCCATATCGGCCAGCAGATGGCACTTGGCAGTGCATGTTTGCACAGAGGTGTTTCTCTCTCAGTGTTCTTTTGTTTTCATCTGGCCAGAGCCAAGATTCAAAGTGGGCTCCACTAGTTGAATTCACTAAATAAAAGCCCCTGACTCCCCCTCCTTTTCCTTTGTAAGAACTGGCAGGGAGGAAGATGTCTGCTACCCTTTCAGTCAGCTTGAATGTGCCATGGGTATTACCACAATGGAATATCTCAGGGGTGGGGAGGGGAGCCATCCCCAGTGACTGGGAGGTTTAGTAACTCACAGTTTGTTGTTTCAGCTTCTTCCTCTCTGTCCCTCAACCTCCTGGGAGTTTTGAAGCACAGTCCTGGTCTGCTGACCCCAAACCAGGTCACTCTGGCAGCTTTAGACTCTTTCTCCATTGTTTTTGTGAGTGTGCTGGGCCTTATCTTCTAATCCAATGCCATGTTCCCACCATACAGATCCCCATAGGCTTTGGTATGTTGTGTTCTTATTTTCATTGACTGCAAGATATTTGCTGAGTTCTCTTTCAGTTTCTTCTTTGACCCACTGATTGTTTAAGAGTGTGTTGTTTAATTTCCATATATTTATAAATTTTCCCTTTTTCTGTCCATTATTGATTTCCAGCATCATTCTGTTATGATCAGAGAAAATGTTTTTATAATTTCAATCTTTTTAAGTTTATTGAGACTTGTCTTGTGACCCAACATAAGGTCTGTCTTAGAGAAGGATACATGAGCATTTGAAAAGAATGTATATTCTGCTGTTTTTGAGTGCAATGCTCTATAGATGGTTGTTAAGTCTAGTTCATTCATCATATTATTTAAGTTCTCTGTTTCTTTATTTGGCCTCTGTCCAGATGTTCTATCCAATACTGAGAGTGGTGTATTGAAGTCAACACTTATTGTTGCAGAGACATCTCTTTCTCCCTTCAGCTTTGCCATTTTTATTTTTATTTTTCTATATGGTGTGAGGTAGTAACCCAAGTTCATTCTTTAGCACATGGACACCAACTTTCCTTAGCATCATTTATTAATGATACCATTCTTTCCCTTGTTTAATGTACTTGGTGCTCTTGACAAAAATCATTTGGCCACAAAGGATTAGGGTCAATTCTGGAAACTTAATTCATTTCCACTGGTCTATATCTCTCTTTTCATATATACCACAGTGTATTGATTGCTATAGCTTTGTAGTAAGTTTTGAAATTGAAAGCATGAGAATTCCAAATTTGTTCTTCTTTAGCAATATTTCTTAGGCTGTTATGGACCACTTGTGATTCCATATGAATTTGAGGATTGACTTTTCCCTTACTGCAATGAAACACTCCTGAAATTTTGATAATGTTTCTCTAAATTTGTAGATTTCTCTGGTGAGTATCCACATCTTAAGACTATCAAGTCTTCCAATCAAAAAACATAGATATCTTGCCATTTATTTATCCCTACTTTAATTTTTCAGCTGTTTTGTCATCTGCAGCATAAATTCCTCTACTTTCTTGGTTAAATGTATTCCTAGATATGCTGCTTTTTGATGCTATTGTAAATGAAATTTAATATCCATTTCACATTTTTCATTGCTGGTGTATAGAAACACAAACAGTTTTTGCATCTTAATCTTGTATCCTGCAACTTTGCTGAGTTGGTTTATTAACATGGGATTTCTTTCCATTTATTTAGACCTGTGTAATTTCTTTAACAATATCTAATGATTTTTCATGTTAAACTACTATTCTTGGTTAATGTATTCATATTTTTTATTCTTTTCATGTTAATGTATTTTGAGTCATTTCATTAATTTCAATTTTGGATTGTTTGCTGCCTGTGCACAGGAATACAACTAATATTTTTATATAGATCTTAAATCCTGAAGGCTTGCTGAACTCATTTATCTCTGATATCTTTTCAAAAATGGATTACTTTGATTATTCTATATATATAAGATAGATTTATTCTTCCTTTCTAATCAAGATGATCCTTATTTCTGATGTAGCCCTATAATCCTGGCTAAAATGCCCAGTACAATGTTGAATTGTAGTGAATAATGTGGGCATCCTCTCCTCAATCCTGATTTTAGGCAAAAGCTGGACAGCTCTCCTTAGGATTTTGGGCAACATTGTTGTTTGTGTCTATGAACTATACACACTTTGGCAATTTGTGACCTCTTGCTCAGATTTGCATAAGAGTAACCTGAATGGCCTCCCATCCCCATTTTAAATCTCCTAGCCATAGTAATTCTATTCTGTTTTATTTCTTTTCACATACTTCATCTTATGCTAAATTGCCATACAAAGTTGGTGCTATTTCTTTAAAAATAGTATTCTTTTTATGGACTTATTGGTCTATTGCTGCAATGTTTTATTTATAGACATTTTATAGGACATTTTATTTATAGGACATTTTATATCTAGTATAAATCTATCTGGCTAAAACAACTCCCCTGCAATTTTATCATATATTTCAAGGTTTCCTTAGCTCCAATAGAAGGCATAAACTTAATTTTAGCTATATATTAGTCAACCAATGAGGTGCTGATGCAAAGTACCAGAAATCTGTTGACTTTTATAAAGTGTATTTATTTGATATAAAAGCTTACAGTTACAAGGCCCTAAAGAGTCCAACTCAAGTTAGCTTTCTCACCAAAGTCAGGTACTATGTGTTGAGGCATGATAGTTGCCAATCTCTGCAAGGGTTCAGTGTTCATCTCTCTCAGCTACAAGCTGGCATATGACTTATTTCTTTATGGGCCTTCTCAGCTGCTTTGCTGCTCTAGTCTCTTCACAAGGTCAGCTATAAACTATCAGGCAAATGGCTCATTTCTCTCCAGAGCCCCAGGATCAAACATGACAGAACTCTCTCTTACCCTGTGTCTTCTATAGTGAGTGTCCATTTATATCAGTCCACCAAGGGGGTGGAGACTCAATCTGAGTCATGCCCTTCTGATGTGGTTGAATCAAGCCCTTATATTAACAGATAATTTAATCAAAACATGTCAGCTGAATCTAATGCATTCAAAGCATATCACACCCAGAGGAATAGATTAGTTTGCAAACATAATCTCTCTTTTTGCAATTCATAAATAATCTCAAATGGTCACACATATAAAATATAATTGTTGGCTTAAACAGCTCTAAGGGCCCATTACCTAAGAATAAGAACTCCATTTGCATTCACAAATACATTTTTGTGTATCTGTGGTAAGTGCAATCTAAATTTGAGGGGATTTTCCTAACAGCTTTTTTAAGGGCACAGGGTGCTGGACTTTGTGTAAACTAATGTGAAACAGTTCACATAATTGTATTGAATTAAGATAGTTCTCTATAATAAGTTCTTTGAATTAGATTAATGTCAAAAAGAACTGATATCTTAATTATTTTCTAGCCTGAATTGCTCTGATGTATTTATATTTAATCTTCAATTTAATACTTTGCCATATTTATTGCATTTATGATGTATTTTTTTAGCAGCAACATTCTGATGTTTACTAGGGTGTATACTTTGGGTAAATGTATGTCCACATTCATTATATTTGTTGGATTTCTCTCCAGTATGAACTCCCTTATGTTCCATAACTCTTCAGGAATGAGAAAAGTCTTTCCTACATTCTTTACATTTGTAAAGTTTCTCTTCACCATGAATACTAACATGTTATAGAAGGTTTGAACACTGGACAAAAGCTTTGTCCATCCTTTACATTTGTAAGGTTTATCTCCTGTATGGATTATCTCATGTCTTTAGATTAGACAATTGGGTAAGGATATACTACATCCATTTGGTTTCTCTACAGTATGGATTCTCTCATGTGTAACAAGTTTTGAGCATTGCTTAACAACTTTCCCAAATATATCACTTTTGTAATGTTTCTTTCCATATGAATTATCTTATGTCTATAAAGGTTAAGACATTAAATATAGACTTTCTCATATTCATTATTTTTGCATTTATTTTCTGAAAAGTGAGTCCTTTGATGTTTTCTAAGGTTTGTTGTTTGGTTAAAATTTGCATCATATTCATTACATTGATATGTTTTCTTTCCAACATGAATATTCTGGTGATTATTTAGGACAGTCTTCACTAATGGTCTTCTTAATTTTATTGTACATGTTAAACAATGATGGATAGATATGTACTCATTGATATTAATCATAATTATAGATTTTTTCAGATCTTTTCAAATTTCCTTTGAGGGGAATAAGAGTTTTTCAAAATTTGATGTGCACATTTACTTATAGAAACACTGTGTTCTGCAAAAATAACCGACTTAAAATGGGATTTTACTGGAATGTTTTGTATCCTTGTTGTCTTTTGACAGTAAGGTGTTTTTTCTTAGTGGTTGTCCCAATTTGATTTTATCCTTCATAATATCCTTTATTTACTTCACACACACCCTCATTTCTCATCTTTCCTGAACTGTAAAAACTCAAGGCTTAAGCTTGAAAATTTTCATACTATCACTTTTGGGAGTGAATCTTCTATGTTCTGCTCTAGTGGCATGTCTTTTGTGCCATAATAGGAAGATACCAGGTGAAGCATAATTAAATTATCAAATCCCCTCAGTAATTAGACTTAGGTGAAGATACTTAAAAAATATACATTACAAAAAATTAACATCTGAAAGTGAAACACAGTATAAAACTTTCTAAAAATATATGCTGAATCAGAAAAGTGTTACTCCCACAGAAAGAGAATATAGATTATTTAATAAATGGATGGTAAAATTAAAACTATTTCCAAGACTACACATTTAGACAGGAAAAACCAACCATGGACTCACCAATAAGCAAAAGTAATATACAAGTTAAGGCTTAAAAAAATAGGATTAAACAAATGCATGCATATTTTATTGGCAATTTTCATATGGTTTGATGATACATGATTAAAATCCACATTATCTTAAAATGCATTGAACAGAAAACCATCACCCAAAAACCTAATATGGTTAAAAACCAAAATCATAATTAACTGATGTTGGGGAGAGTCTTAATTTCCTAATTGTTAAAATTACTCCTGTAACATATGTAGGTGTAACAACAGGAAATTATTGACCCTTGGTTTCAGAGAAATCTTACTTCCTCCTATGTCTATCTTTTGGCTGGCCAGGAATCTTTGGGTTATCTTGACTGTTCCATTGTCTCCAATGCAGATGGCAGCATCTTATCCTTTCTCTTCTAGATTCCACTGTCTTCCAGCTTCTGACTGCTCCCTTCTCCTTCTGGTGCAATTCCTTTGCTTATAAAGATTTAAGCCAAATAGGATTAAAGCCCACCATCATTTAATAGGGGCTCAAATTATCTATTACCATCTTTAAAATTCTATTTACAAATGAGTTCACACCAACAGGACAAGTGGTTGGGACTTGAGCATACACTCTGTGGGGGGGTATGATTCAATCACCAACGGTGAGCATACTGTAAAAGAGAAACTCAATAAAATGAAATTGCAAAGCAAGAATGTAAGAAACAGCAAACTCTAAAATCCTGAATACAACAAAGATGTACCAGGAAAAATGTATACTTCTCCTCAAACTCAAGAACTCTGACTCCAGGTACTCTTTTAACTTACATACTGCATCAGACCTGTTGTACAGTTTTCTCCCTTTCCCCCTCCCCCAAAGCAGCCTATTTTACTGATCTTTGAAGACAAATTAAAGAAAATCCTAAAGAAAAGAAAATAAAAGTAACCATTTTTATGTGGTTTTATAGACAAATTTTATTTGCTTTTGGTCTTTACATTTGAAAAAATACATAGTTAAATGAACAATGCTGTATCTATAAAATAAAATACTTTCAGTCATTAAAAAAAATGTATCCTTCTCTATAACCAGCATTTCTGACTATCACTTCACATCCATAAAATAGCATACATTTTGAATCATTGAGAGGAAGCATATGGCAGTAAAATTTACAGGAAATGCATTACAATTATATTAGTAATGGGCTCTACTGAGAAAATAAGACCATTTTAATGAATAAGCATTTAAATGGTGTTTGGGAGATTTATTAGTTAGGTTATGAATATATTACTGTTACACATACATGCTATGGAAATGCCATAATCTAGCTTTAGAATCAAAGGAAGGCCTTATCTTTCTGAATAAGTGAACAACATGAAAGGTGAAAATACAATGAGAGTAACTGATATAGGAAATCATTACTTGGGAATATTTACACTTTCATTGGGATATGGGTTGAAGAAAGTGGTTGGAAATCCTAATGATTATATTTGCCTGCAGTAACTTAAACTGGCAAACCAAACATTTTAATACATAAGGAGTGCCTACTAATAATTTATTTCAATTGTCACCAAATATGTATAAACTTGAGCATGTTATTTTAGAAATGTTCTGTCTAAAACAAATCAGAAAGTGAAAACATTCAAGACTCAGTTCTGTTAAGCATTATAGTAAACAGGAAAAAAATAAAATAATATTTATTAAGAAATAAGGTAAAATTTGAGAGTTTACTCATATGCCAAACAATATTTAAAATCCCCAGAATCATTTGTAGATAAAGAATTGTATGAGGTAAATGAATACAGCAAAGGATTTTTACAGTTGAAGAAATCCAACAAATAGAGGATACATTTACAATATTGATTCACACTAGGAAAAAGATTTTGAAGGGAAGTAGGCTTAGGTTTTCCTAGGTGTTTGAGAAGGTGCTTTGTGAGCTTATGAAATTACTAAATCTGAATTTCTGAAGGATCATGTTTGAAACCTCCATGAAATTGGGAATTATAAAGCAGAAAATATGTATCCCTGTTCCCTTGGGATTGCTGAAAAAAATTCCCAAATCTCCATCACTCCCCTTACATACTTCTCATATGAGACTAATTTTTTGTAGAATTGTAAAAATGTCTAAACAGACAGAGAGGCCCTTGGAAATATGCACTGATTTTCAACAGTATTGTTCAAAATATTGATGAAAATATTGTTGACAGTATTGGGGGAGAAGTCAGAGTAGGGCTTATTTACTCCAAAAATGTGATCAATATCAGCTTAAAAATAGCTTGACCTGTTTTTATTAGGGAAAAAAAAATAGGATCATGATTCTTCTGGGGATTCTCCACATTTCAACCCAATTCTATGCTCAGTTAAGACAGGACATGACAAAGGAATCTAGGAAATTATTTCACCAAAACCTGTTTCCTGACAGCACCATTAGAAAACTTAGCAAGAATTTTAAACTTGAAGCTTCTGAACTCCATATTCAAGAATAACCAAATCACACATAAGGTGTGGAATTGGACTTTTGAGATTTAGGTCACAAGATTTTATGTCACTGAATTTCCAGAACACAGGAATTTAGAAAGAATGAAGAAGATCACCTGTAGAAAGGGGAAGGTTATAGACTAGGTTAAACATTATGAAGATTTTCATTTCTACCTTAAAAGAACACTTTGTAGTGACATCATCAACATGGCAACATAAAACATCCTCTGGAAAAGTTTCCCCTCTCAGTCACCTTCCAGGAGTACAAATCACACTTTCTTGGAATTCTGGATTACAGTAGAGATTGAAGAATGACCCCACAAATGCTGAATCAAAGGTAAAGTAAATAAAACATTAAAATCAGATTGGAGATTTATGTCCTGGCTCTGCCAGTCCAGTATCCACTCCCAACTCTGTCCCACAGAGCTTGGGATTCACAAAGAGGCAGCACAGCTCAAGTCACTCCTGCTATGGATGCTGGCCATAGAGTCACTGACAGCAATGAGTTAGAATCCCATACATACCCAGGCACAGGGACACAAGTACACAGAGATTCAGGGCAGAACACAAGCAGCTATGGAGTGCCACAAACAAAAGTGTCCTCCAGGGCAAAAAGAGATCATGGCATAACTGTTTTCAAGAGGTGCACAAACTCAATTCTGTATTCTGTAAGTTGGACCATCTAAATACAAAATGGACCTTTCTGGAGTGACCACATCTGGCTCCCTGGTATTGTATACTGTAAGGAGGAAGAAAGCTAAGGCAGAAAATCCTCACAGAAAACAAATAAAGGAGGAAAACTGAATTGTGGTAAGACAGGATGGTCCAAGAACTGAAAAGTGTAATGTGAGGAGAGAATTTAAGTAAATCATAGGAACTGAGGATAAAATTCAGGACAGAAAAATAACAGAAGAGATCATTTCCTGGAGAAGGAAAGGAATATTTCTCCTAGAGGTGAAACAATTATACACAACAGAGCAATATTAAAATTGCACTCCATATCCAGGGCACAAATAAGGTAGAGAACAGATAGGAAAATATGAAGAGTTAAACATGGCCTACTCTGAGGATCCAGAATAAGTTAGAACAAGCATCAAAGCAGAGACTTAACAGAAATCCAATAAAAAATAAAAACCTAGGCCAGAGCAACAAACTCACCTTCACAGTTAACTTATCAAAATAGTAAGATGCCCAGACATCAACAAAAATTAAAAATGATATTGAGAAACAGGATGATTGGGGTCAGCCAAGTGAACAAATTAAAACATCACAGGATATACAGAATTTGGAATATCTAAT
>JAQZBX010109364.1:0-10469 GCA_029593785.1 Cabassous unicinctus
AACACCCTATAGATCTGAGAGAGGTGGGCCTGTCCCCCATGGATTAGGGAAGGCCAGATCACCAACTTGTTGCTCTGAGAGAGTTGGGCCTGTATGCCAAAGTTAGGGAGGATGTTTTCTTCACTGCACTGTATTAAGAGGGTTAAGACTTTACTCAATGGTCGGGGAAGGTGTGGCATTACCCCAAGGTACTTGCCAGGAGATGTCTGGAGTTTAGTTGCCACCCAGATGCTTGATGAAGGTGGAACTAAGAAATTGCCATTGGGCAAGCCTGTGGAAAGGGTGGGTGTCATGAGGTCCCAAGGAGAAGAAACCATCATCTCGAGAATAACTCTCAGGCATTGATATCTAATGAAGTATGCCCTGCAGGTTTACAGAACTGTAGGGGACTCATGACTCATGTTTCTCTCCCAATTTCTTTTTATGGTAATGCAAATGTTTACCTATTATCTGTTCATTTGTGTATTGGAGGCAGATAAATTGTTTTGTAAGTTTCAGAGGTCTACAGCCAGATGGGATTTTGCCCCAAGGCCAACTGTATTTTTATCAACTGATAGTGATATGATTTTATACTTAGCATTGCTACTGAAATAAGGTTTTTTGGATATTGTAATGTCTTTGTAGAAGTCAGAGAGTGGATTGTAGCAGTTTGATATTGCTTATGAATTCCAAAAATACATCATGGATAATGTTTATAAACTGGTCTCTTCCTCTGGGCATATTAGATTGTACTAACTTCAGAGGTTTCAATTTTACTTAATTAAATCATGACTAGGGCTTTGGTTGGGCCATGTCTGAAGGACCAAGGGGGTGAGGGCTCACAGAGAAAACCACACAGCAGTGGAGAGAGTTGGAGTTTTGCTGCTGGAGCCCTGGGAATGAAATACACAGAGAAGCAGATACGTGATGAAAGAGAAGTCTCCATAGACATGGCAGAGGCCTTGGGAATAGAGAGAGCCTAATATTCTACAGCTGGCCTTGTGGAGAGAATAGAGCAACTGAGCCTGGAAAGAACTGAAACCTGGAGAGAGAGACAAGCCTTATGTTAGCCTAAAACTGAGAACAGAAGGAGCTGGGACCACAGAGCCTTAGGAGGAAGAGGAATGCTGAACCCTCACAGAGACTGGCAGCCATCTTGCTCCAAATTGTGGCAACAGACTTTGGTGAGGGATATAACTTAGCATTATGTCCTTGTGACTGTAATCGCCTACTGCAAATAAATACCCTTTATAAAGGCCAACAGGTTTCTGGTACATTACATTAACACCCCTTTGGCTGACTAATACAATGCCCAAAGAAATCCCTTCTTCTATTTTGACTTTCCAGAGATTATGCATTTCATCCTAGGACTATTAGCTATATGCTTTCATACTGTTACAGTTCTAGGAAGACAAAATCCTGGAATGTTGACAACTTCCTTGTCAAGTAGAAAAATTGGGCAGTGTTCATACAAAGTAAAAAAAAAACACGAAAAAAATTTAATATGTCAATCTTATTCTACAATAAGTAAAATTATTTTTTTCCATCTTTCACAATATCATTTAGATATCTATTTTGGACAAGGCTGTCACTAATTCATATAAGAATTTTGAGGTCCTGACCTCATGGATCACACACTTAAAGGAAGAAAAAGATTTAATCAAGAATTTTAGTTACAATTATATTCATTCATTCCATAAACAAAATTTAACCTAATCAGGGAGTCCAGGGAAGTTTTCCCAAGAACATTCCAATTTAGGAAAGAAGAGTTGAATTCAAGAATGGAAAGAGAATGTGACATTTGGTAGAAATGAAGAGTGGGCCAATATTTGCTGAACTGCTTTTCTTTCTACAGTATACAGTATGACTTTGGATATTAACACAGCCAGCAAAAACCTCAACATTTCTGATGACCTAAAGATTGCGAATGGAATGTGAGTATTTCAAACAGAATTGGGAAGAGAAAGCTAAGACATTCCATGCAAATTGTGTCATATGCACCCCTGGATTCAACTCTGGATGCAATTGCTTAAAGGTGGACATGGAAAGAAGTAAAGAATGGGGTTTGGGCATTTGCAATTTATCTGTTCCTCAACAACATGAAATTCTAAAGTCATCAGAATGTGGTTTCTTGACTGTGGGTTTGATAAATAGAGAGCTCTACACAGCCAGCACTATACCTTTGACTCCTCTACAGATGAACCCTCAATTACACTGAGTAGAGATTTTCCTAGGTATGGATATTGGAAACACTTCCTTTTGTGGCATCAGTGATGGACCCCATATCTTTATATTTACCAATATTTCTGCTGTAGAGCCAGTACACCATTTTTTGTTCCTTCAAATTCACTTCATGATGGTCAAGTCCTCCTATATGCCCTGTGATGAATCTGGGCACAGCCATTTCTCCAATTTATACTGAGAGAGGTAAATAAATTTGGAGCACAACACATTTATAAGAAATGATTTTGTGCTCACAGCTAAACTCTTTATTGTTTGTTTCCTACCTCGTACAAAGTTACAGCAGAAAAATATGGAGTATTTAATGAATCATGAACACAAAGTAAACAGATAAAGTAGGAAAAATTACATTTCAAATAATAAGTATTGATTTGGTTGTCTTCCTTGTGTCTTATGTTTACATTTACATTTCAATAAATGTCATTAGCTTTCAAATCAGTTTCCAAATATTTTTCTTTTAATTTTCTGTAAGATAAACTACAGCATTCTGGAGATGATATGCTAAGTAAACACTTGTATGTGACTGAGCAGATTATATAGTTTTCTAAAAGATATGGAAATAAGATATGATATAAATATCAAAAATACATACATGTATGTATCCAATTGAGAAATGGATCAAGGCTACTATAATATCCAGAATTGTGAAGACAAATGTTCACCATCACAACAAAGTTTATCAAACATTTACTTGGGCATGAGTTGTCTAGATCTAGATTGTAGGTGTTATAAAAACTGATGTAATAATCTTCATTTTAGTCTATAGTCATGGTAACTAACATCTGACATGTACCCTCATTATTCCTTCTTCAATGCCATTTAGATTAATGTGGAAACAAGACATGAATACACACTGTTATTACTACTCTTCAAATTGATGATCTTCTAGCCAGACTAACAAACAAAAAGAGAGAAGACACAAATCACCATTACCAGGAATGAATAATGGACGTTTACACCAAATATACATATATTAAAGAATACTATGATAATATTATGTACATTATGACCATATATTCAAAAACCCTAATATGAACAACATAAAAAGGTATTAACAAAAATAAAGATGCAAAATTCCTCCACACAATATATTTTACATTGATTTAGCAATATATATGTAATTTTATATGGTATATATATATAATTTTATATGTGCTTATATATATACACAGATACAATACATTCTAACTGGATGGAGTTTACACTGTGAATAGAATGCTGGTTCAACATTAGAAAATCATTCTTCGTAATTAGATAGATCAAAAGAATAATAAAGAATAAAACTATAAATCAGTGTCAACAGCAGCAGAAAAATATGTGTGGCAGTATGATATTATTTTATGAATCCCAAAAAATTATTATTTTTGTAAACTAATCTATTCATCTGTGTGTGATACCCATTGATTGTGTTAATTGTAGGATCTTTGATTATATTACTTGGTAAGATTGCTTTAGGGCTTTTGATTTGACTATATTAGTGATGCGTGTCTCAGATTAAGTTCCCACCCTCCTTGCTGGGTTTCATATACACAGATTCACATGGACAGACAGACACAGGAAGAGAGAACTCTGTGATTTTTGATTCTGCCATGTGACAGAAAGGAAAGTTTCAAACATCTGCATTCCCAGGGAGAGAAAATTCATTTGCCTGATGGCTCACAGCTGAACTTGGGAAGATAGCAGAACAACTGAGACTAATTATAGAAGGCCCAGAAAGAGACAGGCCCAATGCCAGCTTGCATACTAATCACAATATCAAATGCCAAAGATAAAGAGAGAATTCTAAAAGACGCAAGAGAAAAGGGATTGTTCATATGACAGGGAAGCCCAATAAGTTTAAGTGTTGATTTCTTAATCAGAAACCATGGAGGCAAGAAGGCAGTGATATGATACATTTAAGATAAAGAAAAAAACTGCCATCTAAGAACCTCATATTTGGCAAGATTGTCTTTTAACAATGAGGATGAGTTTAGAATATTCACAGATAAGCAGAAACTGAGGGAGGTTGTAACCAAGCATTGTGGGAAATATTAAAGGGAGTGCTACAGCCTGAAAAGAATGCACAGGAGAGAGAGGCTTGGAAGAGAGTCTAGAAATGAAAATTATATCAGTAAAAGTTAAAAAGTCTAAAAAGAGTGGTGAAAAGAAGAAGTGACAGATAAAACCCAAAAGTCAAAAGATAAACATTAATTAAACCTGAAAGGGTACAAAAAGATATTTCACACACACAGTAATAAAAAAAAAATGCTAGAGTAGCTAAACTTATTTTGAATGAAATAGACTTTAAAATGAAAGCTATTTTTAGAGACAAGGAAGGTCATTATACATTAATAAATGAGGCAATATACTTGGAAGGAATAATAATCATAAATGGATATGCACCTAACCAGGGTGACCCAAAATACATTTGTCAAACACTGGCAAAACTGAAGGGAGAAATAAATGTCTCTACAATAATATTTGGAGACTTCAATACACTACTCATTGGATAGAAAATCTGGACAGAATATCAATAAAGAAACAGAGAGCTTGAATAATATGATAAATAAACAGCAGAATATCCATTACTCTCAAGTGCTCATGGATCTTTCTCCAGGATAGATGTGTTGATTCAAAAAGCAGATCTTAATACATTGACAAACATTGAAATTGTACATAGCACTTTCTCTGATCATAATGAAATTAAGCTGGAAATCAAAAACAGGTAGAAAAAAAGAAAATTCACAAGTACATGGATATTAAACAAAACACTCAATCAGTAGGTCAAAGAAGAAATAACAGGGGAAATCAGTAAATATCTCAAGACAAACAAAAATAAGAACACAACATATCAAAACCTATGGGATTCAGCAAAGGCAGGGCTTAGAGGGAAATTTATAGCCCATAATGCTTGCATTAAAAAGAAGAAAAAGCTAAAATCAACGACCTAACTACACAGCTGGAAGAACTAGTAAAAGAACAGCAAACTAATCCCAAAGAAAACAGAAGGAATTTAAATAAAAAAGAAAACAGAAAGAATTAAATAACAAAGATCAGAGCAGAAATAAATGAAAATCAGAAAAAAACAATAGAGAGGATTAGCAAAACCAATAGCTTGTTGTTTGAGAAGATCAACAAAATTGACAAACAACTAGACTAACAAAGAAAGAAAGAGATAAAATGCAAATAACTAAAATCAGAATTGAAAACTGGGATATTACTAGTAAGCCTACAGAAATAAAAGTGATCATAGGACAATACTATGAACAGCCCTGAGCCAACAAGCTAAACAACATAGATCACATGGAAAAATTCTTAAGAATATCTGAACAAACTACACTGACCCTAGAAGAAATAGAAGTATTCAACAAACCAATTACAAATAAAGAGGTTGAAACAGTCATCAAAAATGTCCTCAAAGTGAAAACCCTGGGACAGATGGTTTCGCAGGTGAATTCTACCAAGCATTAAAAGAAGATTTAATGCCATTCTTACTCAAAGTCTTCCAAGAAATTGAACAGGAGGGAATGTACCACACTTATTCTCTGAAGCCAACATCACCCTAATGCCAAAGCCAGATAAAATGAAAAAAGAAAATTGTAGAACCATTTCCCTAATAAATATAGATGCAAAACTTTTCAACAAATGATCACTAATCATACCAATAACACATTAAAATAATTATTCATCATAATCAAATGGATTTTACCCTAGCATGCAAGAGTGGTTCAACATGAGAAAATCAATCGGTGTACTACATCACATTAATTAACAGGTGAAGAAAAATAACATGATCATCTCGATTGATGCAGAAAATGCATTTGGCAAAATACAGCATCATTTCTTGATAAAAACACTCTGAAAGATAGGACTGAAGGAAATACACTCAATATGATAAAGGGCATGTATGGAAAACTCACAGCTAACATTATACTCAAAGGTGAAAGGTTGAATTACCAATTTTAATAAGCAATTCACAGTCTCTAATGTTGTAGATGGAAATTTACAATTTTCTCTATTTATCCTGTGAGGTTTTTGATGTTGTTAGAAGAATTCTTTCCAGCAATAAGTCACTGACTTATAGATGTTTGATTCCATTAAGTGGATTTGCAAAATTGTGAACAATTTCCCCCTCAATCTTTAAGGACTGGTCTACTGTCTATGATAGATATATTTTGATCAGGTATTGTATAATACCACATAATTCTGTTCAACCTGAATACAATTTTTTTTCTATTTTTTTTTTATACTGTCTGAGACTCAACCTTCATACTTCTCATAGAAATGGCTTGAATGGTTGCTCCCTGGGCTCAGAATGAGCTTCTGGGCCTGATAACTAAACAATAATATATTATTTATTAACACTATTGGTTAAGCTTATTTCAAAGCACTCTACATGTAGCGATTTATTTTATAAATCGGAATTAAAAGTTGGTTTAAATACCACCTACATTTTATGGATGAAGAAATAAAGACAAAGAAAGAAAGTAGTCTTCCTTGGGATAAATCAATCATAATTAATGGTTCTTGAATTTATTCAGGGGATCTACAAGCATCAGGAGCATTTGGCCTCTGAGATAATTATATTTAATCCTGGCCTCTAGGAAACCTCAGTCTTAAAATCCCTTTACTGTTTACAAACATGAATATTTCCGTTTCATCAAAAAGTTAGGTGTCTTCCACTCCCTGCAACAGATACCTATTGCTGAGGTTTCATAAGTGGCATATTGAAAGTTTCCAAGCTGTAATTGTCCATGGGAAGGCCTACAGAAACACTTTTGACTGTAGAGCTAGTCCTTTCCAGGTAAAATTCCTGATTACCCAGCAGGTAAAACTTTTCTCAAGGCACAGCTGCACCTGGGGCTATGATACCAGGCTATTTGGAGCATTTCTCAAAAATTCCAGGCAGTCCTATTAGGTCTTGCAGGTCATTTCCATTTCTCATGCTTAATAAATACTATTTTCAATGTTTTTCATGACCTTTGAATCTCCAAACTCTGGCCTTTCCACACACATTTGACAGCTCATTTGAAACCAATTTCAGAAATGAAATAAGTATTTTGGAGGTAGGTATTTTGGGCCATAAAATTTGAAAATATTCTTCTATTGGGATCTCTCCCATAACAGATGAGGTACTATCTTTCATCCCATTTGTCTTAATCTATAATTTTGTATTTGTGTCCCATTCCTTCCTGTGGTATCATGGATTTCATATCATTGTTTATAAATTATATACTTCGTCTTAAACTTCCCCCTCTCAATATGATCCATCACTTATAATTTAAACATGTTCTCAAATCTTTGAGATTTGAAAAAAATTAAACACTTTTGAACTTTTATTTCCAGCTGCTAATCTATCTCTTTTCCAAAATGAGAATAGAGTCCATTCATCTGCATTTCTCCTTACCCCTCTCTATTCTTATCCTTTTTAAATTGTTTTTTTTTTCTTTTCCTTAAGTCATGGACATGAATCAGTCTTGGTGATAATATTTTCATCAATATAACAATCTTATAAGATTTTGTCAGCCTTCATCTTATTTCATCCTGAGCAGAATTTGATTAGTTTCTTAACACTCAGAACTGGGCAAGAAGTTCTTCTCTGAAGGGGGATCTAGGTGAAGTATCTCCATATCCATCCAATCCAACCTTATGTCACTTAGATTTCTCTTTATATGTTCAGGGGGCATATCTACCAGAATTCCAGTTGGCCTCCCCTCCTGTAAGAATCTTGAAAAAGTAAGCTTAATGATACCATAAAACTACCACCACTGCAGGTGGTCTTGAGGCCACAACTGATACTCATTATTTTCTACCTTGTCCATTCTAGATTCCCCTCACCCCACCCAACACCTTTACTAGCCTCAGTTTATCAGATTCCATATCAACACTTACGGGTCAGTTCTCCTTGTCACAATGCCATTTACAGAGAGGGTTTGCTGCTTTTGTACATCTATTAACACAGTGGGGCAGTGGAATATTGAGAAATGCCTGAGTAAATTATGTGGGTGCCAAACGTATTTTTCCTTGCTTCTGTTATACAATAGCACACGTTCTTCCTCCTGACAGACCAGATCAATCACTCCTGACCATGAAAAAGCAATCCTATTACTGGAGTCCTTCATAAGAGAATGGGATTCAGACAAAGAAAGAAAAAGGCATTAGAAGTAAGAAGATTGTGATTCTGGGAAAATGATGGTGAAGTAGGTAGGGGGAGTCTGTCCCTCTCACAAAAAATAAGCAGAGAGAAGGCAAAAATTCACCTAAAGGAGTTGCTTCGGATATATATAGAAGGGAAGGTGATCTGAGTCATCTAGGAGGGTACTGGAAAGATAAAGAAGCCAAAGGAAAATCAGGAGATGCTTGCCCCTGTGGCTGGAAATTGCATATATACCCCACCCTCAGGGCAAACAGCCTAGGTTGAGCCCCTGTCTCACTGCTCTGAACAGAGTGTGAGGGGGCATTCACTGGAAATAAGAGGGGTCTGGGATTGTAGAGAGTGGTATCCTTGTGGTGAGTTTGGCCAACTGAACCCCCTTTGAATCTTGGAAGGGACCCCAACCTGAAGGGGAAAGGGAAGGGTGGATCTCCTCAGGCAGGCTGTCATGGCCAGCCACCCGGGTAAAGAGAGAAATTAGATTAGAGAGGTAGCAGGGACAGACAGGTGCCTAATTAGCAGAACTCTGACAAAATACTAGGAATCTAAACTGCTTGAAGGAAAGGGGGTGGATAGATTTCTGAAAGGAAAACTAAATTAAGGAGACAGTTTAGATCAGTGGAGGAATTGCTGTCTGCATATATGAGGTCCCTGATTTGATTCCCAGCTCTTCTCAGAGAAGTGATCCACAGGGTTATTGGGCATCCAGCTGATAATTTAAGGCATGGGACATATAGACATTCTTTTTGTATTAGCTTTCCCTGGATCTCTTATTTTTTTTAAAAAAATTCCTTTTTTCCCCTTATTTTACTTGCTAAAACCTGGTTCAAAACCTACAGAGGGCAGGATACTGAGTAACTGCTTGATGAACACTGGCAACCTGAGAAGCTTTTTAGAGGCATAAGAGAGAAGGCTGCTTTTCCTTGCCATTTTTTGTTTTATGCTTTTTTTCTTTCATTCTCATTTTATTTATTAGTTGCTGCTGTCTTGTTTCTTGTATGTTGTATTTCCCCTTTCTTTGTTTCCCATTTTTCTTCTACCAAATGTTTTTCTACCTATGCTATTTCTTCTCTTTCCTTCATTTTTCTAACTTCTGTTTTCTATTGTTCTTTCATTCCACCTCTTTCTGTTTGGTCTTTAATTTTCCTTGTTTTTATTTCTCTCTCTCTCTCTTTATTCTGTTTTCTTTCTTTCTTTACTCTTTTTACTTTTTCTCTTCATTTTTTTCATCTCTTCTCATCATTCTTGCTTTTTATTTCATTCTATATATTTTTCTCTACCTTATTTCTCATTTCATTTTTTCTATTCCACTTTTTTATTCTTATTCCTCTTTACTTATTTTCATTTTCCTATGTCTGTATGGTTCCTTTTCTACCTTTTACTATTATATTACTATCATTCTTTTCCTCTACTTATCTCATTCCTTATCTCTGGTCCTAATATTTTTTCAAGGGAACATAGACAACAGCAAGGAAATATAATAAGAAGAATGAAGGAATGAACAGCAACAAAATTAAACCCTAAAGTAGAAAGAGAAGGTAATCAGCTGAATAAACCCATCAAGATAAAAAGATGCTTAGACACCAGCAAATGATTACAAGCCATAATAAGAAATAGAAAAACATGGCCCAGTCCAATGAACAAACTAAAAAAGAGGAGGAGATGCAGAACATGGAATACTAATCAGAGATGTCTAAGCAAATATCATGAATCACCTTAATGAAGTGAAGGAAGACATTAAGGATATTAAGAAGACACTGGGAGAATATACTGAAGAAATTGTAAACATACATAAAGAGATAATGGATATGATGGTGATGAATGGTAAAATCCAAGAAGTCAAAAGAACACTGGAAGCACAGAACAGAAGATTTGAACAGGCAGAAGAAATAATCAGTGATGTGGAATCCAGTACATCTGGAGTCAGACAGATAGTAGAACAGATAGATTAAAAGATAGAAAAAAACCAGCAGGGACTTAAGGATTTGAATGACAACATAAAATACACACACATATGCATTCTAGGTATCCCAGAGGGAGAAGAGAAAGAAAAGGGGATAGAAGAAATGTTGGAGAAAATAATGGCTGAAAATTTCCCAACACTATTGAGGGACAT
>JAQZBX010109365.1:0-10468 GCA_029593785.1 Cabassous unicinctus
AAGGGAAGGGAGGGAAATTTTTGGAAATATGGCAGACTAGCTGTCTTGAAAAATCTTAATCTAATCAGAAAATTTCACAGATTTCATTTAAATATAATTTATTAGTTTTATTTAAGATGCATAATATCATTGAATCTTGAAAATTATATTCTCTAACAATTAAGAAATTCAGAAATTCTAATAGGAATTCAGTAAATCTGTAGCAAACATTAATTAAGCACTACATAACTGCTAAACATTTTACTATGTTGTGTTAAATCAATGTAAAACAATGGTATCCTTAGCGTATTAATTGGAGGAAGAAAAAAGGCCTCTTTTGCCTTTTCAAATACTTTTTTAAAAATCACTTTATGGACAATCTCTTGAAAATACTCTTCTCAAATATAGCACTCAACAAAAAAAAATTCCAAGAATATGTGATTATATAGTGAGCTTGAGTGATAGACTTTCCCAAAAGTTAGCACAGGCAAAGAGTCACAATTTTTTTGTATATTATATATTAGAATTCCCAAATATCTACCCAAATTACAAAGCCTTCTCTAGGAATTTTTTCAATTTTATAAAATTTTACTCAAGTTCCTAAAAGTTATTAAGCTTTTGCTCCTTATGCCTTCTCTCCACCCCTGTAACTGGTTGCTCTACCTCTACCATAACTGAGGAGCCAAGGGAAGAGAAAAGGCCAACAGTCACAGGAGAAGCACATGAGAAAGGTTTGGTGGTCACTAATGATCACTGGATCACAATTTTCACCACATTAAAAGACCATTTAGAAGTCATGTGCAAAGACAAGTGATCAAAGTGACAATTTCATGACTATGAAAATCCAAAACCATATAGATAACTAAAGGGAAATCATAGACTATCTTTCCCAGATAGGTATTTTATAACTTCCTGGTGACCCAGATGGCAAAGAAGGCTCAGATGGCTCCTTCTATTGACCAAAAATCCTTGAAGGAAATTCTTTTACTTGGATGTTTTAAGTTATTTAACATAATAGCACTTATTATACTTAACATTCTACTAATTAACATATATATTTTCCTATCCAAAAAACCTTATAAGGTATATTAGCATATATATTTTTACAAGTAAGAAAAATGGACTAAGAGAGACTTAGGAAATGTGAAACACTACACAATTAGTATTTACAAAAATTGAGATTTGGGGGAGAGGGGCAAAATGGCAGCAGAGTAAATAGCTCCAAGAGTCAGCTCAGCCTATAACGCAGTTAGTGGTCACCCAGAGCTATCTAAAGCACCTGTCTGGGGGAGCCAAGAGACCAGAAGAGCATTCTGCAACATCCTTGAAAGAATAGAAGTAGGAGACTTCCCATCTGCAATGAAGATTTGTGAATAGAGCACTCCATGCTGCAGAGGCCCCACCCTGCAGTGGAAGCACAAGAGGCCTTGGGAGTTATTATGTGGCTGGAGTTTCCCAGAAACCAGAGAAGAGACAGTCGGGCACCAACTTCAGATGCTGATTAGTAAATTCAGCTGGCTAAAGCATAATCCTAAGAACAGCTAAAGTTTGAAACTGTCCAAGTCAGAAAGAGGCCAGTAGCTACCATTTTAACTCCGCCCCCGGCATGAGGGGAAGCTGGGCTGATTGAAACATCACAGTGACTGTAGGGACTGGCTTCTTTCCACCCACATTGATTTCCAGCCCTAGCCTAGACGCCAGCCCCACCTCTGGCAGGGAGGAAGCTGCAGGGACCTATACCAGTCTCTCCAGCAACTGCAGGAGCTTTTGGTTGGCACAGACTGGATAGTCAGATACCTGGGCTCCATCCCTGCCCCCAGATAGGACAGGAGATGAATTGTGTTTCCTCAGCCTCTCTGGGTAATTGCAGGTGCTTTCATCTTGCACAGACTGGCTTGTTGAGCACCTTCGATTCCATCCCCACCCCCTCCCATAGAATAGGAGGAAGCTGGTGTTTCTTCAGCCTCTCTGGGCACTTGCAGGCACTTTGAACCCATGTAGACTGGATACTCAGACACCTGTAGCTCCATCCCCATCCCCAAAAGGATAGGAGGGGAGCTGTGGTTCCTCAGCTCTCTGGGCAACTGTAGGAGCTTTCAGCCCACACAAACTGGTTTGTTGAGAGCCTGGGGCTCCTCCTGCCGCCCTCATAGAATAGGAAGGAACTGGTGTTTCCTCAGCCTCTCTGGGCAACTATAGGAGCTTTTGGCACTCACAAAATTGATGGTTGGGCACTTGTGGCTCCATCCCCACCCTTAATATGACAAAAAGGGGGCAGTGTTTCCGCAGCCTCTCTGGGTAACTGCAGGTGATTTTGGCCCACACAGACTGAATAGTCAGATACCTGCTGCTCCATCCCCACCCCCAATAGGATAGGAAGGGGCTGGTGTTTCCTCAGCCTCTCTGGGAAATGGCAGGCACTTTCGGCCTACACGAACTGAACTGTTGGATGCCTGTGGTTCCATCCCCAAGCCCTAAATGGCAGAAGGGACAGTATTCCCTCAGCAGGCACTTTCAGCCCACAAGGATTAGATGGTTGGGCACTCCGGAGGGTCCATCCCCAGCCCAAGCAGGGGAGGAAGGGGGCCAGTGCTATGTCAGTCCACCTGGACAAATGGAGTCAGTTTGGACCTGCACTGCTTAGATTGCTGCCCATACCTGCAGCTCCATCCCCACCCTAAGCAGGGGAGGAAGGGGCATGAAGCTTCATCAGTATCTCCAGGTAACTTCAGAGAGTCTTGGCCTACATAGCTTGGATTACACCACATGACTTCAGCTCTGTCCCTACCCTTGGCAGAGGAGAAAGGTGGTAGAAGCTTCATCAGTTCCTGGGTGAACATGGGCAGATTCAGCCTCCACAGCTTACTGTACCAACAACATCCTCAGCTTTTACTATGCAAACAGTAAGAGAGAAAAGGCAAGAAAGCCCTAAATTGAAGCGAGATACTGCATCTAGAATAAATACATCTAGTAAGCCAGATGCCACGACACCAACAAAAAATTACAATCCATACCAAGAAACAGGAAGATACGGCCCAGTCAAAGGAATAAGATAAGCCTCCAAATGACATACAGGAGTTGAGACAACTAATCACACATGTTCAAAAAAGTCTCCTTAATAAATTCATTGAGATGGCTAAAGAGATTATGGATAGTAAGAAGACACTGGGTGAACACAAAGAAGAATTTGAAAGCATACATGGAAAAATAGCAGATCTTATGGGAATGAAAGGCACAATAAATGAAATATAAAATACACTAGAGGCATATAACAGCAGATTTGAGGAGGCAGAAAAAAAGACTGGCGAACTTGAAGACATGGTCTCCAAAAACATACATACAAAATAGCAGATAAAGAATGGAAAAAATCAAACAGGGTCTCAGGGAACTAAATGACAGCAAGAGATATGCAAACCTACATGTTATTGGTGTCCCAGAAGGAGATGAGAAGGGAAAAGGGGCAAATGTAATATTTGAAGAAATAATGGTAGAAAATTTCCCAACCTTATTGAAGGACATAGATGCCTGTGTCCAAGAAGCACAATCTACTCCAATCTGAATGAATCTGAACAGAACAACTCCAAGAGACATACTAATCAGAATGTCAAAAGACAAAGAGAGAATTCTGAAATCAGTAACAGAAAAGCAATACCTCACATATAAGGGATAACCAATAAGATTAAGGGCTGATTTCTCATCAAAAACCATGAAGGCAAGAAGGCAGTGGTATGATATATTTAAGATACTGCAAGAGAAAAACTGCCAGCCAAGAATCTTACATCTGGCAAGTTTAGAATATTCACAGATAAACAGAAACTGAGAGGGTTTGTAACCAAGCAACGGCTTTGCAGGAAATAGTAAAGGAGTGCAATAGCTGGAAAAGAAAAGACAGGAGAAAGAGGCTTGGAAGAGAAATGAAGATTATATCAGTGAAAGTAAGTAAAAGTGTAAATAGAGTGGTGAAAATAAAATATGACAGATAAATCCCAAAGGTCAAAATAGGTGAAGTAAGAACTGCCTTTACAGTAATAACATTGAATGTTAATGGATTAAACTTCCCAATCAAAAGACACAGACTGGTGGAATCGATAAGAAAATATGAGCCATCTATATACTGCCTACAAGAGACAAGGAAGAACAGTCCTTGCTCATGGATTGGAAGACTAAACATAGTTAAGATGTCAATTCTACCCAAATTAATATACAGATTCAATGCAATCCCAATAAAATTCCACCGGGTTTTTTGTTTTGTTTTGTTTGTTCACCAGCATTTTTAAAGAAATGGAAAACACAATTATCAAATTTATTAGGAAGTGTAGGGGCCCCAAAGAGCCAGAAACTTCTTAAAAAGGAAAAGTGAAGTTGGAGGGCTCTCACTTCTAGACTTTAAATCATATTACATAGTACAAAATAAAGATTTAAAAAAATCATATTACCTAGCTACAGTGGTAAAAACAGCATGGTACTGGCATATGGATAGACACATAGACCAATGGACCCTAACTGATGGTTCAGAAACAGGCCCTCACATCTACGGTCAAATGATTTTGACAAGACTGTCAAACCCACTTGTCTGGGGCAGAACAGTCTTTTCAACAAATGGCACTGGAGAACTGGATATCCATACCCAAATGAAAGAAAGAGGACCCCTTTCACCTTACACAAAAATTAACTCAAAATGGATCAAAGACCTAAATATAAAAAGCTAGAACCATAAACCTCCTAGAAGAAATGTAGGAAAACATCTTCAAGACCCGGTGGCAGGTGGTGGATTCTTAAACTTTACACCTAAAGCACTGGCAATGAAAGGAAAAATGGGACCTCTTCAAACTTAAACACTTTTGTGATTCAAAGGGCTTTGTTAAGAAGATGAAAAGGCAGCCCAATCAACAGGAAAAAATATTTGGAAACCACATATCTGATAAGGGTTTGACTTCTATTCTATATAAAAAGATTATACAACTCAACAATAAAAAAGTAAGAAATCCAATTAAAAAATGGGCAAAAAACCTAAATAGACATTGCTCCAAAGAAGAAATACGAATGGCCAAAAAGCACATGACAAAATGTTCAGTATCACTAGCATTTAGGGCAATGCAAATCAAACAATAGATATCACTTCACAACACATAAAATGACCATTATTTAAAAAAAGAAAACAGTAAGTGCTGGAGAGGATGTGGAGAACTAGGAACACTCCTTCACTGTTTATGGGGTTGTAAATGGTGCAGCTTCTGTGGAAGTCAGTTTGGCTGTTTCTCAGGAAGCTAAATATAGAACTGCCATATGATCCAGCAATTCCTCTACTAGGAATACATCCAGAACTGAAAACTGAGGCAAACAGACATTTGCACACTGATGTTCATAGTGGTGTTATTCACAATTGCCAAAAGATGGAAACAACCCAAGTGTCCATCAACTGATGAATGGATAAAGAAAATGGGGTATATACATACAATGGAATACTATGGTGCAGGAAGAAGAAATGAAATTGGGACACATATGATAACATGGATGAGCCTTGAAGACATTCTACTAAGTGAAATAAGCCAGACACAAAAGGAAGAATAAAAACGAAGAATAAACACCTAGAGTTAAAACCTAGAGTGTAGGTTATTAGGAGATAAGAGGAGGGCTGAGAAGGAATACTGATGCTTAATGTATGTAGAAGTTTTAATTAACTTGACTCTAAAAGTGTGGAAACGGATAGGGTTGATGGTAACACATTATAGGGAGTAGAACTAACGCAGCCGGGTTTATAAATGGGATTGTGGCTAAAAAGGGAAGTCTAGGGATGTAAATGTCATTTGAAAGAAAGCTAGACAATAATCTAGGGACTGAATAACATAGTGAACCCAGAGGTGGATGACAATTGTAGTTAATAGTACAAATGCAAGAATGTCCTTCTACGAACTACAACAAATGTACATCACTAGTGCAAGGTGGTAAGAATGTGGAGAATTAAAAATACAATTAATAAAATCTATGGACTATAGTTAACAGCAATACTGTAATATTCTTGCATCAATGCCAAAGATGTACTGTGTTAATAATAGGGGGGTATGGAAAAAATATACCAAATGTACACTATAGACCATAGGTAGTAGTAATAGTCTGATGCTATTATCTCATAATCTATAACAAATGTTTCACAACCATGTAGTATGTTTGTGGAGGAGTATTGTATAGGAATTCCACACATGTGCATGATTGATTTGGAAGTTCACAACTTCTCTATTTAAAATATATTTTAAAAAATTTAATGTTGAAAATAAAAATTGAGATTTGGGCCTTGGTCTGTCATTCCGCAATCTATTTTGATTATACTATACTACCTCTATGCAATAAGTTTTTCTCACTAAGTCTAAAATTTAGATTGCAAACTACAGTTTAGTATCTATTCATAGAATTTTACCTGTTAATATTAAAAAATAAACATGCTCTAGAAATTACAACAGGTGTTTTGCTATACTGTGGTTTTTTTGTTGAAATACAGTTGAAACAGAATTCTCTGTCATCTCAAAATGATTCACTTTAAAGGGTGCCAAAATATTTTATGGTTGTTTGTACTAATAAATAAAACACCTCACAACACAAAATTTGACCACAAATTGTGACTTCTGAGTTATCACTTAGACATTGTTTATATAACTGCATATTTAATTTCATTCATTAAAGTTCTATTCACATCATACTCTAGTGACATTATTACTGAATTCTTCTCCAAATAGTTCATATTGCATTATGATGATAAATTATAAATGACTAAAGCAAAAGGCAAATTCCAATCTATAATACCAGAAAGTTCCTAAAACAAATTACAATAACATGCCCATTTTAAATAATTTGACATTTAAATATAATTCCATAAAAATTCAGCAAATGAATCATACCAAAGTGTTTGTTTCTTTTATCTATTCTCAGAAGTATAAACACTTACCCCATGTTCTTTAGCTGCTGTGACAACTTTAAGGAGGACATCTTCCTCAACAAATGGTCTTACAGCATCGTGGATAATCACTATGTCTGGCTTAGAGAGCTCAGAGTTGGGCTGACACCCTGCAAGTGCTTTTAGTCCACTGAAAATGGACCTATGACGGGTTACTCCAGCTTCAACTAGTGAGATGCGTTTATGCTGGTACCTCTGGATAATACCCTCCATTGCTTCCATGTTCTCTCCAGTTACTGCCACGACAATGTTCTTTATCCAACATACTCTAAAAGGAAAGTATATATATATATTTCATTTTAGACAATAAGTAAAGTTAATCTAATAAAAAATGCAATTACTAGTAAGTACCAGTATATATACATAGGGAGAGAGAAACTGAAAATTAATAATTAAATCAGTTTTATCTTTATGGTTCCAATAATGAAGTAGATGAAAAAGTAAAGAATTAGTGTTTCACACTATATATAGAGGTAGATATATTTCACAATATATGTATAGGTAGATTGAGCATTTCACTATGCACACTCATACACACACAAACACACACAAACACCCCAGATATTTCTGACTTAAAAGTTAAATTTAAACAATTAGAATACTAATTGGTAGGCTGCAAGAATATAAGATAATAGCAATATGATCCTAAAGTGATTTTGCCAAGGAATTTTCCTTAACGGAATAGGAATAATTCATAGGATTTTTTAATTCCAAAAGTTTATTGTCTCTTTCAAGAAGACCATTGAGTTGGCAGCCAACCACTTGAATACCAACAAAGCTGAATAAGTAATCAAACACAAACCTTAATTACATCAAGGTGAAAATGTTACTTTAAATGGGGGAAAACTACAGCAACTAAAGTTACATAAATAAAAATTAGGCTTAAATAAAATGGAAAAACTCAAAATTTAACACTAAAACAAAGGAATGTTCCATTGAGTCATAAATAAAATATAAAGCAATATGTTTTTCTGTTGTAAAACATCTTCTTAAATACAGATCTACTAACCTACTGGAGAAAGTAGTCCACACTACTTAGTAACTACCACAGTAAAGAAGCCTGGCAGACTTCTCTTAAATGCAGTGCTAATTGAGGCCTGTCTGTCATTGCAGATTCAATGTTCTATAGCCAACAGACCCAAATGAAACTGCCTCTAATATGTGATATCAATGAAGACAGAAGGCCATTCTCTGAATAAAGGTCACTTAAAATTTTTAATATTCTTAGTCTATGAGATCCTCTACGTTAGTGCTAGAACAGTTAAAAGCCTTGAAAAGACTTTTAAAGAGATGGAAGAGTAACTGAAAAAAATACTGAATAATGAAAAGTACTATCTACTTTACTGAAACGTGAAAATTAATTGATTTATTCACGCAATAATTAATCTCCTACCTTCTTTTTTTAAACAAACCCTTATCGCAACTCAACACCCCATTGTGCCTGTAACTACAATACTAGACTGGTGAACAAAACCAAGGGCTACTTTATAGGCACACCGTCTTTTGATTTTAAGACCATTCCTTTAATAGTTATTGAGCTCTGAATAAACAATCAGCACTGAGAATATAATAGAAATAGTCATAGCCCACAGAGCTTACAGTCAGACATGAAGCAAATAAAAACATAAGCAATGGCAAGCTGTGATCAGGAGCTATGAAGAAGTCCAGGGTCCAAGAGAGCATGTAAATGGAGTACCCAAGCAGGACGAGATGGCATTCCCTAAGGAAGTGGCGTTTACACTGTGATCCAAGAGGTGAATGGCAGGTAACCAGACAAAGTAGTTTGGAAGGAGAGAGAAAGGGATGGTCCAAGCATAAATCATGGCGATGTCCTCAGGGGCTGGAAGAGGTGAAGCTGGAGCTCTATAAACAAGGGGGAGAGATGCTCATGAAGAGGCTAGAGGTCTAGGCAAGCCATGGGCCAGGGTATGCAGACTCCCAAGCAATGGTAGATGTGGTAGTTTGAGACTGTATGTATACCAGAAAATTATGTTCTTAAAAATGGTCCATTCCTGTGGGTGTGAATCTATTTTTATCAGATTACTTCAGTTAAGGGCCTTTTGATTAGGTTGCTTCAGTTACTGTGTGGCCCAGGGTGGGTCTTAATCCTCTTACTAGAATCCTTTATAAAAGGAATGAGTACAGAGAGAGAAAGAGAGAGAGGAGAAAGCCACAGGAGAGGAGAGAAAGCTGGAAGCAAGATGAAGCAATGAGACCAGCAGGGAAGGAAGAGACCAGCAGAGAAGGAAGAGACCAGCAGAGAAGGAAGAGACCAGCAGACGTCACCATGTGCCTTGCCATATGGCAGAGGAGTTTAGGTTTGCTGGCAGCTGGTCTCCAGATAGAAAGCACTGGCTGATGATGCCTTGATTTGGACATTTTTCTCAGTCTCGAAATTGTAAGCTTGTAAGATAAAAAAAAAAAAAAAATCTCCATTGTAAAAGCCAACCCATTTCTGGTATATTGCTTTCGGCAAACTAAAACAGTAGGGTTTTTAGCCTTTAATCCTAAAACAACTGGAAGCAAGAGAAAAAGCTTTAAGCAGGAAAGTATATTTCCATTAAACCGAACCCCCACCCTCCTGGCCCCCATGTTCTAGGCACTGTTCTATGATAAGATGAGGGCTCTGATAGGACAAAATAATGACACCCAGAATATGCCCACATCCTAATTTCTGAAACCCATATGAATATGTTACCTTACATGGCAAAAAGGATTTTGCAGATATGATTAAGTTAAGGTTCTTGATATGGGAAAAGCATCCTGGATTATCCTGGTGGATCCAACGCAATCACAATGGTCTTTTTTATAAGAGAGAAGCAGGACAGTCAGGGAAGGAAATGTGAGGTTGGAAGCACAGGTCGGAATGATGCAGGTCCGTGAGCCAAGGAACATGAACGGCCTCTGGAAGCTGGAAAAGGCAAGGAAATGGATTCTCCTCTAGAGCCTCCAGAAGAAATGCAACACATGATTTTAGACTAGTGAAACCGATTCTGGACTTCTGACCTCCAAAACTGTAAAAAAGTAAATATCTGTTGTTTTAGGCCTCTAAGTTTGTGCTAATTTATTACAGCAGCAGTGGGGAACTAATACAGGAGCATAAAGTTTACCCTGTCTGCAAGGTAGAGAAGGGATTAGGTAGGGGGAGAAAGGACACAGAGAGACCAGTAGGAGGCTGCTGCATATAGTCTGGGCAAAACAACGATGGTAACCTATTACTTTAGATTTAAGAGATTATTAAAAGGTAAATAATGTATGTGAGTCAGTAAGAAAGAGTTGCAAAGTAAATCAAGTTCCACATGATATAATAGCAACTATAGCTAAAATTAATTAAGCAGATCCTATGCTCTAAGCACTTTTCATTTTCTAACTCTTTTCATTTCTAGCACTTTTCATTTTCTATTACAAAGCTACAGTGGTCAAAACAGCATGGTACTGGCATAAAGATAGACACATCGATCAGTGGAATAGAATTGAAAACCCAGAAATAAACCCTCACTTATACAGTCAACTGGTTTTTGACAAACCTACCAAGCCCAC
>JAQZBX010109366.1:0-10468 GCA_029593785.1 Cabassous unicinctus
TATTTTTTATTTTTACCGGGAGGTCCCAGGGATCGAACCCAGGTCCCTCCATATGGGAGACGGATGCTCAACCATTTGCGCCACATCCACCCCCTGCTATATCTCTTAAGGTTGACCAGAGATACTTAGAGTTACAGTCATTTCCCATACAGGATGTTCATATAATAAATCAGGCTTGGTTTATCACCAACAATCTAAAACCAGACCTAGGGAGAAAAGCTAGGTCTGGGGATACACATGGTTTCTAACGTAGCGATGTTTAGCCTACCCTGATTATCACAAAATCAGGACAGCGAGAATATTCACATCTCCTACCAGCTCTTATTGAGCCCTCCCCTCAAGAACCTGGGGCCGTGTCTCTTCCTTTGCCCATTTGCAGATGAGGATACCAGGGCTCAGCGTGGCTGGGCAGCTTTCTCAAGGTCACCTGTTAAGTAGGTCGCAGAGCTGGGGTTTAAACCCAAGGATGTCTGACTCCGGAACCCAAGCTCTTAGACATCATGTTAATTGTCCTCAAGGTTCTCATCGTGGTGGAGATGTAGGAGTCATGTGCTGAGTTGAATGGGTCAGCCCAGATTTGCTGCTGCAGTGCCCAGGGAAGGTGGGGAGGGAGAGAAGGCCTAACAGAGGGATGGCAGCCGGGCTTGGTGGCCATCTGAGATTGAGTACTGTGGGCTGATGGGCGTGGGAAGGGCAGACAATGGCAGGAACCGCGCTAGTGTTCTGGGGGAGGGGGTGGGTCTGACATGATGTCCACCTGCCCAAGGTGAGCCAAGTAGGGCCAGGAGGAAGGCAGGAGCCCAGTGAGGAGCCTAGAAATGGGCCTAGGACTGACTGCGCAGCTCAGGGCTTCCCCGTGGGGTGGTGCGGATTGGCCACTGCACAAGAGGGCCCCAGCCGAGGCACTGCTTGTGCACTGTGGACGTGCAGATCTACAGATTTACCATGACATAGGTGCAGTGTCTTGGGGAAGGGGCACCTTTTTCCACTTTCTACAAAGACACCAAGTCGGCTCTGCCTAAGCCCTGACCCCCAGGATGGGGCAGTGGACGGAGTGGTCTACAGAGGCACTCAGGCATGCGCTCCAGGCTCAGCCTCTTCACTTAGCACCTGCGGGACCTTGGGCAGGTTCTTTGACCTCTCTGCGTGCCAGTCTCCTTTTCTGTAAAGGGGCGTAGTCACTGTGTAGGTTTTGGGTGGATGGAGTGAGATGGTCCATGTTGGGCTCGTAGCTCATTGCCTGGCATGCTGCGCCCACTGGGCAGAGGCCGTGTGTGCTGTTTCCATCCCAGTGCCCCTGGCGAGCCTCACCTCCCCACGTGTGTGCCTGCCGAGGTCTCGGTCACTCTGACCACACACCCAGCCCAAGTCTGCTTCCCCTCCTCCCACCTCCCAGTGTGGGAGGTGGTGTCGGGGCCCCTGGGCCACGTGACGGCAGAGGGGTGAGTCCCCGGCTCTGGTCCCCCTAGGGCACAGGCCCCTGCACGTTCCTGCCCTCCCTTGGGTCATGGCTGCTGCCGCCACTCACCTGCCCAGAGGAGGAATGGCACCCAAGGGCCCTGGCCTGGACGGTCCCAGAAGTCTGGGTGAGGCCGCTGGGAGGCCGTGGTGAAGGCCTCATGTGAGATGGGGCAGCTGGGTCTGTGGCTGGGACCCTGCCCTGCCCTCCTGGATACCCAGGACCTTGCGGGCTCACCCCTCCTCCCCTCTCCACAGCTGCCACCAGAAGTGCGGCCGCAAGAGCTCTCTGCACTTCCCTGGGGATGTGTTTGCCGCTCCCGAGAGGGCTGGGGGTAGTCCTGCCCAGGGTCCCCTCCCCTACCTGGACGATGACATCCCCTTGCTGAATGTAGAGGAGGATCCAGGTGAGACTGGCCCAGGCCTGGCCTGCCAGCCCTGCCGGGACCCAGGGCCGCTTCTGCCAGGGGAGGTGACCCTTGACATGATGGTTTGAAGGCAGGCTGATGTTGAAGCGGGGGCTGGAGGAGATGGCCTGTGGGCTTCCCTAGAGAGGGCGGAGACCAGGGTGGGCTCTGACTCGGGTCTGGGCCAGGCCTCTGATGGGCCGCTGCTCTGCCCTGGCAGTATTGCTCGAGCTGGGCGATGTGTCCCTGGTGTCTGTGCCCCCCACGGGCCTGCAGCCAGCTCCCGACAGGGGCAGCCGGGGCCAGCTCATTGCTCAGCTGCAGGAGGTGCTGCACCACTGGGTCCTGTGGTCGGCCGTCAAGAGCCGCTGGGTGATCGTGGGTGAGTGGACCCCCGCCTCCCTTCCCTTTGCCTCACAGCTACACCCCAGTGTCTGAGAAGTGGGTTCGGGCTCCCTCAAGGAACACGCAGGCCTGGGGGACCATCCCCTTCCTGCAAATGAACTAGAACTCAGAGACCCAGGGTGGAGTCTCTCCCTCTCTCTGAGCCTCACCTTCTCCCTGTGGGAATGAAGCTGGTCCTACGATAGATGTTGCTCATTGAGCACCTACTGTGTGCTATTCATGCTGGGCGGTAGCCCTGGAGCAGAGTGGTTAATGCTTGGGCCCTGCCGTTAGGCCAGCTGGGCAGGGTTTGCATCCCAATTCTACCACGTGCTTGGCTTTACCGATCACTCTGAACCTCGGTTTCCTAGTCTGTTAATGGGGGTAATAACAGTACCTACATATAAGGCCATTGGGAGGATTCAATAAGCTCACGTATGTGAAGAACCTAGCCCAGTGCCTGGCGTGCACCCCCACCACCTGTGCGTCACCCCCGCGCCCCCGCCATCACCATCCACTGTATTTTAGGGGGCTTGTATAACGAGCAAGTGGACGTGCCAGCTCTTTGCAAAGTGCTCTGAGATGGGGCCTGGTTCTTGACCAGAGTGTTAGCCTCCAGCTTCCAGTCTGACCCCCAAGTGACTTCACACTGTTCCTGGAGGTTCCATCCTTAACAAGCTCCATCCACAGGCTGTTCCATGCCCCTGTGACACCCTTCTTTGGTCCCTGTCCCCCACAAAGTGCACAGTTCTTTCTCAGGGCTCCCTGAGGCCCCAGCTGTGACCCTGCCGCCCTTGCAGGCCTTTTCGTCTCCACTCTCATCCTGTCCCTGGTGTTTGCCAGCCGGCTCCGCCCTGCCAGCCGCGCCCCGCTGCTCTTCCGGCCCGATACCAACATCCAGGTGCTGCTGGACCTCAAGTACAACCTGAGCGCTGAGGGCATCTCCTGCATCACCTGTTCAGGTGAGGGCTTCCAGCCAGGGTGTCCTCTGCAGTCCCCTGCCCTCTTTGAAGTCCAGGCCTCCAGGACTTGTCCTGGGAGATGTAAGACCTGGGCTCGCCATCGCTGTGCGACCTCAGCAAATCACTTAACCTCTGAGCCTCCGTTTCCACATTTCATTAAACAAGTGCTTACTATGTGATAGCTCTGGGAAGACCACAGTAGACAGGAGGGTCAGGCTTCATCACTCAGAAGTTCACATTCCAGTGGGAGTCATGGGCCATGGTAGTAGTAGATCCAAGCTTTGGTGGAAGAAACACAGGGTGCCTGGGGAGCACACCATGGAAGCCTTCCTGAAGGAGGTAACATGTAAGTTGAGATTTGAAAAATGGAAAGGAGTTAGCCAGACTGGGAGGGGAGAAAGGGAAGGAGTTAGGCAGAGGTGAGCACCAGAGGTGGCAAAGGCCGGGCCTAGTTTGAGGGCACAGTTGCAGGAGGTGAGGCTGGCCAGGTGGCTGGGCCAGGGCCTGGTGGTCTAAGGTCACTGGAAGCCAGTGGAGGTTTCTAGGCAGAGAAGGGCTGTGGTCGGCTCGTCTGGCTGCTGGGTGGAGGCTGCCTGGGAAGTAGGTAGGAGGCTGGTGCAGTCGTCTGGGTGGGGGCTGGCAGGGGCTGGGATCAGGGTCCAGGTGTTGGCCGTGGCGTCGAGGGGCTCGATGTCGGGCATGAGCAAGGGGGTGAATTAAAGATGTGTCCTTGCCTTGGAGCAGGGCTTCTTAACCTTTTTTGTTCCATGGATCCCTTTGCCAGTCAGGTGAAAACCACGGACCCCTTACTAAGTCCACACTGTAGTGTATATCATTTAATAAATAACATCACACCCACGCCAACACGTCCCCACAAGAAGAATGTTTTCTGAATTTCAATTCAAGTGCACAGACCCCTTGTTAAGAAGTACTGCTTTAGAGAGAGTCTGCCCTAGGCCCTGGTTTTACAAAGGGGCAGCCTTAGGTCAGGGCTGGGGCCTGGGAAGTTGACCCACAGTACACAGCTTGCCGGGCATTTAGTAACCACAGGAGAAGATGCTTGGGCAAGTACCTGCAGCTCTTGGGAGAAGATCTGCCGACTGCTCTAATTGCCTCACTTAATTAGGGTGGTGTTCCCATGAACCTGGCCTTCCCCTTTTAATGGCATTAGTCAAATGCATGATAATCGACTGCAGCTCAGAGAGGTGCCCCCAGAGCCCCTCCTAAATTGGGGCCAATCCCGAGCTGCTCTGCCTGCCTGCCTGGGCATACGGATTACACCCAGTTATCCCTGTTGCTACCAGGCCTCCTGCCGTCCCTCAGGGCCTGGAGGCAAGAAGCTGCATCCACTCGCATCTCCTAGATGGACAAACCCTGGGATGGTACCGGAGCACCTGGGTGGTGGTGTCTGGGGAAGTCAGGACCCCGTCTGGAGTCCAGCTCCCAGACCCTCGTACCTCTTATTGCTCTAAAGTGCCCCTTAAAGGGACCCTTTCCTGTTACAGCAGAAAGAGCTGTAGCTGTAAGGGCAGGCAAGACCAGATTCTGGTGGTCATTCTGCCTCTCACTTCCAAGCCATGTGACCTTGTGCAAGTCACTTCACCTCCCTGAACCTCTGTTTCCCTTTCTGTCAGGTGGAGTTATTAATAATAATCATCTAGGGCTGTGGCGAGAATTAAATTTCTGAAGGTGTAAAGTTTTCCTCATTAAAAACAACAAAACACCTGGTCACAATGCTTGGGGCAAAACAGGAATGTCTTCGTCATCTCTGCTGGTTGATATCATTCCATTTCTAATTACTTCTGTTGGCTCTGTTTGTTGAGCATTTATCCTGGGCCAGGCTCCTTGCTAAGTGCCCGAGTTGTCACGTCTCATTTAACCCTTCACCCGCCCTGTGTGGGAGGTCTGGCTTGATCCCCATTTGGCAGAGGAGGGAAACGGGTTGGAGAGGATGAGCGGGCAAGCTACAGAGGGCCTTTCTCTGGGTGGAGGCGGAAGGTGCCTTTCTTTCGGTTTAGGATTCCTGTACATTCAGGAGTTGATGCTTCTTCGGTTCTGTCTAGTTTCTTGCAGACCCCAGTCCTGACCCAGGCGGAGAGTCCTGGGGACCAGTGCCCTTGTTCCTGGGGCTGTCACAGGTCCCAGCCTCTGCCCATCCCCCTTCCCGGCTCCCCCGCCCTCGGAAGCCCTCCTTGATGCGCCGTGGGGGGTAGGTCTGTTCCAGGAGAAGCCCCACAGCCTGCAGAGCAACATCCGGACATCCCTGGAGAAGAAGAAGCGAGGCTCGGGCGTTCCCTGGGCCATCCGGCCCGAGGCCACCCAGCAGGGTCAGTGGGTAATGAGGCCTGGTAGGGTCTGGGGGTGGTTGGGGAATCCTCCTTGGTGCTAGGGTGTGGGACTTGGTAGGGGGAGCAGGTTAAATTCATTCTGTGGTTCCCCTCAGAGGACGAGCCTGTTGGGTGAGTGGTTGGGAGATGGGGGAGTAAGCTCAGAGTGAAAGCAGGGTCCCAGCCTGCCGTCCCACTGGCTCTGCTGGGCCAATGGGACCCCCTGCCTGCACCCTCCAGCCTCACCTCCAGGGTTCCACAAACCCATCCTGCATGCCCAGTCCATTCTGAGCATCCTGGGGAGGGGGGCTTATCCCTGCCAGGGTCTCCCTCCAAATACAAGGGCACGTTCAGCAGTTCTCTATGTACTTGTCGCCCTGTGGCCATTGTCACCGCCTCTGTCCCACCATTGTCATTACCGGCCCCAGCCCCACCATGCACACCATTGTCCCCATCGCTGGCATTACTGCCACCACCCTCATCCATCACAGTGTGTCTTCACCACCACTTCCGTCACTGTCACTCCCGCTATCCTCACCACCACCCCATCCTAGCGACTGCCACCAGCTCCCCCACCATCATCACCATGTGCCGGGTCTAGTAGAGAGTGTCGATTCCAGCCTTCCAAGATGAGCCAAGGTCAGGGCTCAGCTTCTCAGACAGCAGACCTGAGGCTGTGCTGCTGCAGCCCCTCCTTCACATCTTGTTTGTCCCCTAGACTTCCTGGGCACTGTGTACGTCTCCAAGGTGAAGAGTAAGGGCCATCCAGCTGTCTACAGGTTCTCCCTCAATGCCAGCCTGCCTGCCCCTTGGCAGTCCGTGTACCCCGGGGATGGGGAGGTGCCCTCCTTCCAGGTGAGCTGGGCTGTCGTGAAGTGAACCCCATTACGGGGGGGTGCTCTATGCTACGTGGGTGGGTCCTGGGCCGTGTTAGGTGGGGGAGGCAGGGTCTGTGAGGATGGAGCTGCTGCAGGCAGGTGCGACCCTACCCCACGCCATCAGACAGACCCGTCCCAGAGCCCTGCTACAGTGGCAAGGACTGGGTTCCAGTCCCGGCTCTGCCATTTCTGAGTTGTGTACCTTTGGGCAGATGACTTCATCTCTCGGAGCCTCAGCTTTCTCAGCTGTAAAGTGGGGCTATGAGAAGCACCAGCCAGGGTTGTTGGGAGGCAGGTGTGGTCAGGCCGGCCCCATGGGTGACATCCAGGATCTAGAAAGTGCTCAGTGAACTGGTAGCGATTGACAGCTGCTCCCACCCCAGAAAAGGGTCTCTGAGGGCTGCCCCAGGCTTCCAGCTTTTCCCTCACAGGGGTCGTTTGCACTTTCTTAACCAGGTAACCAGAGCACAGTCAGACAGGTCGGCTCCTGTTATTTGTGCGGGGCCCTCTGCGGCCTTTGCTGACACGGAGCCTCCGCATGTGCTGTTCCACCCCCTGGAAGGCTTTCCTCAGCTCAGGGCGTGGCCGGCTCCCTCGTCCTCATCCAGGGCTCAGCAGAGAGCCCTGTGCTGCTTGGCGCCCTCACGCATTTGCCTGTCTCGTCATCCTAGTTAAGTAGTTCGTAGCCCTTACCAGAATGTGAGGCATCGCAGCTGTCAGCTCCAGGAGGGCAGGACTTGCACTTGTCAGCTCTTCACTGCTGGACCCTCAAGAGCCTGGCCCCAAACCTGCCGCAGAAGAGACGCTCAAGGAGCACTTGTTGAAGGAATGAGGCTCACAAAGAGGACAGATCTGCCCACTCTCTAGCTTGCACCCAGGCCTCCTGTGGGCTGGGAGGATGGGGATCCGACAAGGAGGGTGGGGATGGAGCCTGAGGCCGGCCCGGCCGAGGCAGCCTCCCCGAGTCACGTGTCTTGTCTCTGTCAATCCACTGCTTAGGTGTATAGAGCGCCTTTTGGTAACTTCACCAGGAAGCTGACCGCTTGTATGTCTACAGTAGGGCTGCTCCAGGCGGCGAGCCCCTTCCGCAAGTGGATGGTGACGACCTTGGCCTGCGACGCCAAGCGGGGCTGGAAGTTCGACTTCAGCTTCTTCGTGGCTGCCAAGGAGCAGCAGCATACCCGGTAACAGAGCCTTGCAGATAAGCCGGTTTCCACCGCCCGGCCCACTCGTTGGCCCTCTCCTCTCTCTCATAAGAGAGGCCTGCAGGTGCCTTGAAGAAGCCCATACCCACTTCGACAAACCTGTTCTGATAGTTCTCGGAACAGGGCTGGAGAGTGGGGGACACTGGCAAAGAGGACAGGCCCATGATCTGCTCCCCCACCCACCATCTGCCGCTCTCCCTCTTGATGGCTCCGCGGGGGTCACAGTGGCCATCTCGCTCTCCCTCAAGCATGCTTCTGCCCCAGGCTTGGCCTTTGCCCTTCTCTCTGCCGCGGATGCGCTCCCCCAGCCACTCGTGTGCTGGCTTCCTCTCAGGCTCCAGGTCTCTGCTCACATGTCACCTCCTTGGAGAGGCTGTCCCTGGCCAGAAGCCCCTCCCCAGTGTAAAATAACAACACCCAGTCTGCCTACACCTCACCCCATCGCGTCTGAGATCACAACTGTCTTCCCCCAGGAGCACGGATGCCTCTTGCAGTGGGGACCTTGGCAGTTTTGGGCGACGCCGTGTCCCCAGCCCCCAGCACGGTGCCTGGCATGGTGCAGGTGCTCAGGAAATACCTGCTGACAGTGATGAGCACCCTCACTTCCTGTCCAAGGCACTTAGTTGCACTTGAATTGTATCGTTGATCCTGAAAATACTTCTTTAAACCCTGCCCCTTAGACTATAAGGTCGACAAGGGGAGGGGCTGAGTCTGTTGTTTTTACCCACTGGACATGCCTGCCTAATGCGCGGCGTGAAGTAAGGGTGCCCAAGGTATTTATTGAATGGGGGGCTTGACTTGACGGTCTCCGAGCCAGCCGGGGGCATCTTTCTCCAGATTTCATTCCCCACATTCCAAACGTGGCCCTCCATTCATTTATGCGTGGAGGCTGTGTATACTCTTTGATCCGTTCATTCTTTTAACAAACATTGAGCACCGACTGTTTCCCTGGCACTGTGCTAGTGCTGGGGATACAGCAGTGAACAAAGCAGAGGGGGCTCTTGCCTTCGGGCCGCCCAGCAGGGGACAGTTCACCAGGAAGCAGCAATGGCGTGACAGTGATGTGCGCTCTGAGGGAGGTGGTCCAGGGACCAGGGTAGTTGGGAATAGGGGAGCAGCAGTGCGAGGTCTTGCACTGATGCCATGGTGGAGGGCGGGGGGGTTGTGGCCTCTGACAAAAACTGGCCTCAGGGTCTGGAGCACCCACATGAAGCTGGACTTGGCTTGGGGTGGAGCGGTGCAGTGTGGCCAAGATGGCTCTCACTGGGCCCCTTTGCAGCTTGGGCTCCTTGATTTGGGGCCTGCGTGGGGAGGGCACCTCTGCTTGCCCTTTCCTGAGCCTGGGGCTGGGCTCCCTCTGCACATACACAGAGGGACTAGGAGTTAGACTGCCTGGGTGAGCTTAGAACATTCTAGAAATAACCTTGAGCTCCATCATGTCCAGTGGCTAGCAAGCTGTTTGGCCCTAGAACCCTTGCTTCATACAGAATCTTGAGGCTCCCCGACTGTTCAGGTCGAGATGAGGCTGGGACCTGAGCAGGGACCCCGCAAGACTGGCCTGGGGCCTCTCCCTGAACCCTTAAGCCCTCTGGAAGACAGTGAAGTCTGCTGGTCTCCTCTGGCCCCCGTGCCGCAGACGGAAGCCGAGACCTGGAGAGGGGAGGGCCTTGCCAGGACCAAACTCCAGGCCCCAGCCCTGTGCACTTCACCCAACCCCATCCATCCCCTACACCTCCCAGGTCCCTGTGGGCGGCCATGGGCGCCTCACCCGCCCTGTTGCCTCCCAGCCCGCCCAGCCTCAGCCCCAGCCTTCCGTCCCTCCACAGGAAACTGTACTTTGCCCAGTCCCACAAGCCCCCCTTCCACGGGCGCATGTGTGTGGCACCTCCCGGCTGCCTGCTCAGCTCCTACCCTGATGGGCCCACCAAAGGCTTCTTCTACGTGCCCAGTGAGAAAGGTACCTGCGGGGAGCACTGCAGGGGGGCTCAGGGAGCCGGGGCCCCTGCCTTCCCTAACAGCGTCGGCTCCCTCTCTGCAGCGCCCAAGGCTCGCCTCTCGGCCACCTTTGGCTTCAACCCCTGCGTGAACACGGGCTGTGGGAAGCCAGCAGTGAGGCCGCTGGTGGACACAGGGGCCATGGTCTTCGTGGTCTTCGGCATCGTGGGCATCAACCGCACCCGCCAGGCGGACAACCACGTCCTTGGGGACCCGGTACGAAGGCCTGCCTTGGGCAAGACTTGCAAACCAGGGCCAGCCCCAGCCCGCCAGCAAGCTCCTCACACCTCCTCCTGGCCCCTGGACTAATCCCCCAGTCCAGGCAGGGACCCCTGGGGGCCCCATGTTTCTTGAGCAGGGTTGACCTCTGAGAATCACTCAGGAATCTGGGTGCATCTGTGGGCCCGGCCCTGCTGCCCCTCACACTAGGCTGGAGCAGAGATGCGGGAACCACAGGTGTGTGGCCCCTCATCTGCCCCCTCCCATCTGCCCTGGTCTGTGCCCACAGCCTCTGCTGCGTGCCTTGGTTCCAGTGCTTTCTGCTCTGGCCTTCTGCCCTGTTCCGCATGCTTGGGTCCTGCGCTGGTCTTTAGAAGGGAGAAGAGCTGATTGAGCTGTGTCCTCAGTGACCGGGACAGGGGTGCCCAGGATTTGGTAGGAAGGCCTGGTGGACACATGGACAGCCAAGCCATTCCTACCTCTAGAAGTTGTCTAGCTGGGTGTAGAGGAATTGCAGACCAGCCATGATTAGGGGGTGAGGCGGGGTCGGGCTGTGTCTGTCGATCCAGATGGCATGAGCCTTAGGCTTTTGGGGTGGGGGGGAGACACTGGGGAACAGGTAGGATTTGGCTG
>JAQZBX010109367.1:0-10468 GCA_029593785.1 Cabassous unicinctus
ACCAACATATGCATTATGGGACCAGAGCCTAAGGAAACTGAAACAACATGATGCATACCAAACTTATGCATTATGGGAAGGAGAAGAGAAAGAGAAATGGGCAGACAAAATATCTGAAGAAGTAATAGCTGAAAACTTCCTAAAGCTGACAAAAGATGTGAATATATAGATCAAAGAAGCCCAACAAACTCCAAACAGGATAAACCCAATAAACATACTCCAAGACATATCATAATCAAAATGTTGAATGCAAAAGATAAAAAGAGAATTCTGAAGGCAGTGAGAAAGAAGCAATTTGTCACATATAAGGGATCTTCCATAAGTTTAAGTACTGATTTTTCATCAGAAACCATGGAGGCAAGAAGGCAGTGGTACGACTTATTTAAAGTACTGAAAGAGAAAATTGCCAGCCCAGAAATTTATTTATGGCAAAACTGTGCTTCAAAAATGAGGGAGAGTTGAAGATATTCATGGATAAACAAAAGCTGAGGGACTTAATCAGGATGAGACCTGCCCTACTGAAAATGCTTCAGGTTGAAAGGAAAGGTCAGTAGACAGTATAGCTTGGAGCCATATGAAGAAATATAGCTCTACATTAAAGGTAACCACATGGGTAAATACATATTCCAGGATTATTGTAATCTTGGTATGTAACTCTACTTTTTATTTTTTGCAAGATTTAGAATACAATTGGATAAGAATTAATTGTATTTCTATGTTATAGCCACACAAAATATAAAGATCTAATGTGTGACAAAAACCAATATAAAGAAGGGGAACAAAGTGGTATAGGAGCAGAGACTGTGTATGCTATTGAAGCTAAGTTGGTATCACTTCAAACTAGTTTCTCATAGATACAAATCCCGTGATAACACGAAAAAAATATTTAAAATATATACAGAAATATAAATTAGAAGGTCATTCTGTTTCACTGAAAAGATAAAAGAAGAGTACAATGGAGGAAATGAGGAACAAAAAGGTGCAAGACATACAAGAAACAAAGGACAAAATGACTGAAGTAAATCCTGTCTTGTCAGCAATTTCTCTGTATGTAAATGGATTAAACTGTCCAATCAAAAGACAGATTGGCACAACGGATAAAAAGCATGATCCAACTATATGTTGTTTACGGGAGACTCACCTTAGACCTAAAGATACAAATTAATTGAAAGTGAAAGGATAGAAAAAGATATTTCATGCAAATAGTAACAAAAAGAGAGCTGAGGTGGCTATACTAATATTGGACAAAATGAACTTCAAGTCAAAAGCTGTTACAAGAGAGAAAAAGGTCACTATATGTTAATACTGAAAAGGTCAATCCTCTTAAAAGGTATACAAATTATAAATATTTCTGCACCTAACACAGAGCCCAAAATACATGAAGCAAACATTGGAAAAATTGAAGGGAGAAATAGACAGTTCTATAAGAATAGTTAGAGACTTCAATACACTACTTTCAGAACATCTAGACAGAAGGTCAATAAGGAAACAGAGAACTTGGACAATGCTGTAAATGAACTAGATCTAACAGACATATATAGAACACTATACCCAACAACAACAGAATACACAGTCTTCTTAAATGACATGGATCATTTTCCAGGATAGACCACATGTTAGGTCCCAAAATAAGTCTCAATAAAATTTTCCAAGTTTGAAGTTTTACAAAGCATCTTCTTTGACCACAATGAAATGAAGCTAAAACTGATAACAGAAGGAAAACTGAAAAAATTCACAATAATGTGGAAATTAAGCAACACACTCTTAAACAATCAATGGGTCAAAATAGAAATCACAAGGGAAATTAGGAAATATCTTGAATGAAAATGAAAACACAACATACCAAAACTTATGGGAAGGCAGTGCTCAGAGGGAAATTTATAACTGTGAATGCCTATATTAAAACAGAAGAAAGATCTCAAATCAGTAACCTAACTTCACATCTAGAGGAAATAGATAAAAAAGAGTAAGCTAAACCTAAAGTTAGTAGAAGAAAATTTAAAATAGTTTAGAACAGAGATAAATGAAATAGAGAATAGAAAAACAATTGAGAATCAATGAAACCAAAAGTTGATTCTTTGAAAAGATCAATAAAATTGACAAACCTGTAGCTAGACAGACAGGAAAAAGTGAAAAGACTCAAGTAACTAAAATCCAGAATGAAAGGGGGAGGCACTACCACAGATCTTGCAGAAATTAAAAGCATCATAAGAGAATACAATGAACAATTGTATGCCACCAAATTTGATAATCTCTAGGAAAGAGATAAATACCTAAAAACGCACAATTTACCTAAACTGAACCAAACAGAAATAGATCTCAACAGACCTATAACAAAAGATCGAATCAGTAATCAAAATATCTGGTATCAAGTGGCCAAAATCTGACAACTTAGATGAGCATCTAACATCTCCCATCCATATCCTTTTATTTAGAATATGCATCTCTATATTTTTGTCTTCCTTTTTAAATTTCATATTAGATTGTAAAGTTTTAGAAGATTAGGCTTCTAGTTTTGATTATAGATGGTAATAACACAGTACCTGCATATGTAAGAGTTTAAATAATTAGCATTCAAACTCTACAGACATTTCAAGGTAATTAAAGGTTTGAAAGACTTGGTCGTCTGTATAATTTTCTCAACTTGCAATAAACTTCAGTTAATAAATGAGGAAAAAAATAGGGTGGGTTAGGGGAAAAATACACCAAATGTAAGATATGGACTATAGTTAGTAGTTATATATATTTTTTATGATTTTATTTCTATAATAGCATTTTTGTCTCTGATAATCAGATTTGCTTATAAAATATTTTTTTGAGGTACCAGGGTCAGGGATTGAACCTGGGACCTCCCATGTGGGAAACAGGCACTCAACCACTTGAGCCACATCTGCTCCCGTATAGTTAGTAGTAATATTTTGATGATGCTCTAGCATAATTTGTAACAAATATTTCACAACAATGCAAGATATTAGTGGTGGGTGATGTATAGGACCCCTGTATGATGTTATGCATGTTTGTTTTGTAAGTTCACAACTTTTACTATATACTCATTGTTTATGTATGTTCATGTATGAATGATATACTTCAATAAAATTAAACAACAACAACAACAAAACCTCCCAACAAAGAAAAGTCCAGGATCAGATGTCTTCACTGGTGAATTCTACCAAATAGTCTAAGAAGAATTAACACTAATCCTGCTCAAATTCTTCCAAAAAATTGAAGAGGAGAGAACTCCTCCTAACTCATTCTAATACCAAACCAGACATCAAAAGAAAAGAAAACTACAGAACAATTTCCCTTATGAATATAGACACAATAATTCCTAATTAGGCACAAGCAAATCAAATCCAACAGCATAATAAAAGAATTATACACCATGACAAAGTGAGATTTATCCCAGGAATGCAAGGGTTATTTAATATAAGAAAATCAATCAATATAGCGTACCACATGAACAGAATGAAGGAAAAAATTTTATAGCAGCATTATTCATGATAATCAAAAGGTGGAAGCAACCCAAGCATTCATCAATAGATGAATGAATAAACCAAATGGTATATACACACAGTGGAATATTATTCAGCTATAAAAAAGGAACGAAGTTCTGATGCATGCTACAACACGGATGAACCTTGACATCATGTTGAATGAAACAAGCTAGACACAAAAAGAGAAATATTTTATTATCTCACTTATATGAACTGCCTCAAGAAGTTAATTTCAAAGAGACAGTAAATTTTAGGTAGCCAGGGGCTGGGGCAGAGGCAGGTGTTGCTAAATGGGCTTATAGATTATGTTTGGAGGTAATGAAAAAGTTGGAGTAATGGACTTGGTGATGGTAGTACAATATATTGTGAACATAATTAATACTACTGAATTGTTCACTTGAAAGTGGTTAAAATGGGAAATTTTGAGTTGTATAGATATTACTACAATAAAAAAATTTTATAGCATATTTGAAGCCATTTTTTCTCAATCCCCAAAATGTCTTGTAAGTTTATAAATTGTAGAGGCAAATGAGCATGCTTTTCCCTTTTATTAAAAAAATAGACATTTTATCATATTCATATTAGCCTTACAGTTCTCTACGAAAGCATAGGCTGAACCACTTCTCCCCTGGCCCTAGGGCATATCATATCCCTCTGCCTCTCCATATTGACCTTGCTGTGTCACCCTCTCCCTCTCTGGTGGTCTCCATTCACACAAGCTAAACCTGTTAATAAAATGGCTTCTCTGTTAATCTGCTCTTGTACCCCAGGCATTCGGGCCTTTGCAGCCCAACCCAAAGTATCCCCATCTCTAACAATTCAGGGCAAACATGCAGGTGTAAGAAGTGCTGTAAAAAATCAGCTGGCCCCAGAGTTGTGACTGGCTCATTATCAGTCTCTAGCTTGCTTTTTCCATGACTCCTATTTTTCATCTTGCTTGTTAGTGCCTCTACATCTGTCATTACCTCTTTGGAAAGTTTCATGAATTTCTTCTTTCCTAGCAGTGTTTGGACTATCTGTAACCTCATTGGCACAAAGGAATAAAGTGCAGGCAATGCTTGGAGGTTGCAAAGTGGATCTGAAATTCAGGGTTCATCCTATGGATCAAATGAATTCTTAAACATATTCAAAGCAATTTTTTACTTCATTTAAATTCTAGTTATGACTGTTTTAATTTACCTTTCCTCTTCCCAATGCCAAAGTACTTGGTAGAGAAGAAGAATGAGAGTCTCCTCTCCCCATGGAAACCATTAGAAATGCCTAGAGATGTAGTAACCCTCTTTCCTGAAACACTACTTTGCATTTCAGTGATGATTTAACAAAACAAAACAGTATTTGAAGAATTGTCAGAAATGTAAGCTCACTTAATAACTGACCATATTTTCCTTTTTTAGCCTCCACGAACATCCCATCCTGTTGTGAGATTCTCCTGTGTAGATTGTGAACCAATGGTAATAGACAAACTACCCTTTGACAAATATGAACTTGAACCTTCACCCTTAACTCAGTACATTTTGGAACGAAAGTCTCCCCATACCTGCTGGCAGGTACTTATACTTACCAGTTAGCCACATGTCTATAACCACTCTGGGATCTGGGAATTGTATTAAGTAGTTTCAAATGTTAATATGGGAATAATTAGGCTGAGTCTGTTAGTAATATTTCTCACAAATGCCATCAAATAGGCAACAGGATCAAGCAAATAATTTCAGACCAATAAGAATCATTAGTGTACTGGACATTGCCGTTTAAGGCAGTAGAATCTGATGAAACCTATGTATTCAAGGATTTGGAGGACTCTTTTCCCCCAGCCCCAAGGCATATCCATGGATCCTGGTTAAGAATTCCTAACTAAAGGATGTAATCCTATTCAGGTATAGGTTCTGCAGCTGAAGCAATGTTCTTGGCTCTTAGTTTGAACTTGACAGATGAGACGTATAGCATGTTTTTGGCAGAGAATCAAAACACCTGAAAAAAATTTCTGATAAGTGTAATACTATAAAACTCTTCTGCCTGTACTACAAACCATGCTTCTGTGTGTTGTGCGGATTTTACTTGGATGAGACAAATTCCTTGAGATACCATACACCTGTGTTTTCAAGTATTCTTCAGCCAAAGGGCTTGCTGATTGGTTAATAGAGTCACCTATGGATTTTCTTTTGTAAAAATCTAGGCATGGCAATCACAGCCTTCTTATTTAGATACAAGTAAGACCTACACTGTAAGGCTATGTGTTCTATTTCTAAACTATAGGATCATATAGCACTCAGTAATTGTTAGGTTCTATTTATGCAAGGAACACTTTGAAATTTAGGTTTCATCCTAAAATGTTTGATTATTGCTATTAGTTGTGTTTAAACTACTTAAATTCTCCCAAGATACTAAAACAAAGTAGAAAAAAGGAACAGGCTTAAAGCAAATATATAAAAGTGGTAGAAATAGAAGAATATTATAAACATAAAATTGAGCAAAACAGATCAGGCATAAAAGATCATATATTGTACGATTCCACTTTATGTAACTTCAAAAACAGGTAAAACTAACTTACTGGGAAGAAAGGAAGGGAGGGAGGAAAGGAAAGGAGGGAGGGAGGGAAGGAAGGGAGGGAAAGAAGGAAACTTTTTATCTTTTAAGATGATTTATTCTGCTAGCACGCTTAGGAATAGGGGGAAATACAGCATATTATAATACAGTTATCTTGATTTCTATTTAGGTTCAGATTAAGGCACAAAATCTAGTAGAATCTTTTTTTAGAATAACCCAATAATCTATTGAGTCATAAATTACATAGGAAAAACGTATTCTTAGATGTAACTAAATATAGTGTTTTTTCATTTATTTTCATTTATTTTATTTTATTTTTAAAGAAGCTTTAGATTCTATAAATGATACATTGAAAATATAGGGGGATTCCCATATACCTCACCCTTCCGCCTCCCCCAATTTTCCCCATTAACAACATCCTTCTTTAGTGTGGTACATTTGTTATAATTGATGAACACATATTGAAGCATTGCTACTAACCGTGGTCTGTAGTTTACATTATGGTTTACACTTTGCACTGCACAGTTTTATAGATTTTGACAAAATGTATAATGGCCTTAATGAACTAATAAGTGATATTGCTGGTACCAAGGACTAGCAAGGTAAATAGATTCTGTTAAATATCAGGGTTCAACTTTTGTCTTAAATGATCCTGACAAAGGACTTTGGAAAAGACAAAGGTTTAGTTCCCTAAAAGTATATACTGATATCCTGATTTGGACCAAAGAATCTGAACATGGAACACAGAGAAAACACAGTAATCTTGAGGACTCCAGCACAGCATATCAGGTGTATGGGGGCTGACAATATAAGATATATCAAATCAGGAATATCAATAAAGAATATGATGATAGTAACATGGAATAAGGATGAATGCTTTAATCTTTTTAAAGTGTTTGTTCTACCGTTGTAATATGGAAGAGAATATGCCTTCCAGATTGAACCAAAGCATTTCCTCACTCAAAATTATTAGCACCAGTGCCTGGCTTATAATAGGCTACTCAGTAAATATTTATTAAATGAAAAATGAATAAATGGATAGGGGAATGGAGCAACAAAAGGAAGTGGAGCCCCATTATTTATGGGGCTCCTGAGGGCCCTGGAGACATCCAGACACTATAGGCAGGGCTGACAGCTCAGGAATTTGTCTCTCTGTCAGTGGGCCCTACTTTAAATCTATGCTCCAGTGTGACAGAGTTGGACTCATTTGTGGTTTGCTTGAACATGGCTCTTCTGCCCTTCTATTTGAACCTAGAGTTAGTACTAGAGCTGATAGTTGTATGTCCAAGAGACTTAAATCTTTGGGCTGTCCATGTACCAGTCGGGCCCTGAATCTCAACAGACTTGCAACACCTACTCTCCAGTTCATTGGACTCACCCAGGACAACTAACAAGGAGATGATGATGGACAACGACCATCCCAAGGAACAGAGAGACTGCAACTGCAAGCAAGAAAGTCCCATCCATCTGCCCCATGGGATCTAAGCTCCCTCTTAATTAGAGGTGGAGTGGGCATCACTATCATAGAGTCCCCTATATTTTTTGTGTAACATTTATGTAATCTAAGTTTCTTTAAAAAATAAAAAAGTATATTAAAAAAAGGAAGGGGAGCTGAAAGGGGTATATACAAGACTTAGTGGTAGTAAACAGGAGGACTGTTTACATAAACATTTAAATGGGTTTTGTTTTTGTAATTGCATGCTTTAGCCATGGAATCATCTTCCATTTTCCCAAAAGTCTCCTCTCTCGTCACCACTTGTTCTTTTGAGAAGTTAATTTGTTTTAATTGCTGGTATCACTTAGCAGTATTTCAGTCTTATTTCCCATTGTGCCAATCAAGTAAATATTTGGGTATTGTTGATATAGCCTGTGGTCTCTGAATGGTTATTGCAGAGTATAGTTTTTTCTCAATATAATTCATAAAGGAATTGTAGTCTGAGCATTCCTATGTAACCATAGGCTAAAAGCACTATTCCTATTTTTAAATTATCATTAAATTGTGCCACACGTGGTTGCTATGGAATGTTCCCGTGTGTTTGGTTTTACATAAAATCCTTATTGTCATTACTATATATTACTTCATGTTCATTTCAGGTATTTGTTACTAGCAGTGGAAAATACAATGAACTTGGATATCCATTTGGTTATTTAAAAGCCAGTATGACTTTAACTTGTGTAAACCTCTTTGTGATGCCTTACAACTACCCAGTTTTACTCCCTCTTTTAGGTAAGTAAAATAAGAATCACTGAATCATCTTTAAAATAAAAAAATGCAAATTAGATCATGCATTAAGCATTTTAAATGTAGTCAAAGAACTGTTGATATCAGGATATATAAAAGTGTAAAAACTGATTTGAAAGGATAGAATTTGCATTGTATTTTCTGTCTTGTTCGTTTTCTTATTTGTTGCTGTTTTTACATCCAACAGGAGAAGAGACACAACCTCTGGTGTGTGATTCTTACGCTGTTCTTTAGGATGCAAGCTCCAATGTCCCCTGTCCACAGTTTTAAGTGCACTTGGCTTTTTTTGTAGACTAGATTTGGCCAAAAAAATACATGGATTAAGGGTAACTCTCTAAGAATTGGATGGTTTTCTTCAGAATATAGGGCTTCCATGGGGATATTGGTTCACATTCTTTTCTCCACAGAGGACTATTAAACGCTTTTGAGGCATCTGTTTTAGTCAGGGGAGCATGTTAAGGAAATAGGTACAAGAGTAAATTCTGCAATGATTCTAATTGTAAAAGCTGTGGTTTCCATGGCAAAATTCTAAAAGGAACAATTCCAGAAGCTGTTACTTAGTACAAACAAATGTATGTGGCATTTGTTTTCTCATTTGAAAAGCCACATTCTTTTAGGTACCACATGGTATTCTTCTAGTGGTAAAGTTGTGAACATTTTCATTTGGTGGGGTTTCTTAATTTTTGTGAAAGGGATCAAACCTTTACTAAGTTTTCATATGGTCATTAAAAGCATACACTTTTTCATGCTGTATGTACTACATGTATTGAGTGTACTGAAAAAGCAATATTTTAAAACGTTATGGGTTAAGAAGGTTAAGAATGGGTCATCATAAATATATTAACATGATTGTTTTGGATAACCTATCTACTTTGTTAGTCCAATCTAAAAATAGCCTCTTTCTAAGAGTTGGGTCTCACTGATATAAAATATAGGCTATGTAGTTGAGAGTAATAAGATTACCAGTAGAAAAATGTCCATATTTAAAAAAAAAATTTTAACCTCATTTTCTTAGATGTGCTTTATGTCCTCAGTTTCCACAACTATGAAATAAAGGGATTGGACTAGATAATCTTCACATAGACTTCGTTAAAAGTATTTTTCTATTTTTAAGTGAACTTTTATTTTGAGATAATTGTAGATTCACATGCAGGTGTAAGAAATAATAGAGAGAGATCTTTTGTACCCTTTACCCAATTTCCCCCAATGGATGGCTTGCAAACTATAGTACAATATCACAACCAGGATATTGACATTGATATAGTCAAGATATAGAACATTTTCATCACCACAATAATCCCTCATGTTATCCTTTTATAGCCATACCCACTTCCATCCTGCCTCCACCTCCTCCTTAGCTAATAGCAACCACTAATCTGTTCTATATTTCTAGAATTTTATGGCTTTAAGAGTGTTATGTAATTGGAATTTTCGGTACGTAACCTTTCGGGATTGGCTTTTTTCACTCAGCATAAATCTCTCAAGATTCATGCAGGTTGTTGTGTGTATCAAACATCTGTTCCCTTTTTTGCTGAGTATTATTCCGTGGTGTGGCTATACCACAGTTTGTTGAGTCATTCACCTGTTGAAGGACATCTGTGTTGTTTCCACTTTTGGGCTGTTGTAAATAAAGCTGTTATAAACATTTGTGTACAGGTTTTTGCATGAACATAAATCTTCGTTTCTCTGGGATAAATACCCGGGAGGGAAATTGCATGTTTAGTTATTTAAGAAACTGCCAAAGTGTTTTCCAGAGTGGCTCTACCATTTTACATTCCCACCAGCAGCCTCTGAGTATATCCAGTTTCTCTGCATCCTCACCATCTGTTGGTATTGTAACTATATTTTTTTAGTCGTTCTGATAGATATGTGGTGATATAGTGTTGAGGTTTTTATTAGTATTTTCTTAATGGCTAAAGGTATTGAGAATCTTTTCATGTTGCTTACTTCTTCAGTGAAATGTCTGTTCTTGTCTTTTGCCCATGTTCTTATTGGATTGTTGGCTTTTGTTACCATTTGAGAGTTCTTTATGTATTCTAGATACTAGGCCTTTGTCAGATCTGTGGTTGAAATATTTTCTCCAACTCTAGTTTCTTTTTTCATGCTCTTCCTGGGTCTTTCTCAGAGCAAACATTGTTAATTTTGGTGAAGTCCAATTTATCAGTTTTTCTTTTTATGATGCATGCTT
>JAQZBX010109368.1:0-10478 GCA_029593785.1 Cabassous unicinctus
TTTGTTTTTATATTCCTGTCTTATTCACATTTCAAAAGCTTCTGACATCTATTTATCTCAGAAACAGTGGCATGCTGAAGACAGGAGAAAATGAATTTCTACCCCACCTTCATATCTTTTTCATATTTCATAGTTATGTGTCCAATTGAAGTGTGAAATTTAGAGACTACTGTATTTCTCATTATAAGTCCAATTCCTCTTAAGCAGGTAGATTGGTTGTGTATTGATGCAACAAATATTTAATATATGTCTGAACCATGATGGCCTTGTACTCAGGCCTACAAATGCAGAGATTGAAAAGACCCTACTAGAGTTTGCAAGAAGTCACAGTCTAGGGAAGGATACAGGGAAGTATGTAGACATTACAATACATTGTTATAAATATTGTGATGGAGATAAGTACAGGATAATTGGGGAGCACACATTTGACAAGAGAGAGACACAGAAGCTTCTTAAAGAAGGTGACAACTGAGCTGAGTTTTGAAAGATAAATAGATGACAGCCAGGCAAAAGAAAAGAGGGAAATGGAAGGAGGCAGGCATAGAGCTGCCAAAAGCAAAGTCACTGAAAAAGAGAGCAGGAAGAATTTGGAAAATTACAAATAGTGCCATGCTCCTTGAACATCATGTTGCAAGGTTCAAGCTGGGAGAAAAGAGATGGGTTATGGAGGGTTCCCTACTCGAAGTAGGGAAAAGTCTGTCTAAACAAAATGTTACAGATTAAGAATAATGAGTTTAAAATAGACCATATCACGTATCTACAGCTTGAATATTTTGTAATCCACTGACTTTGGATGATATTTTGGGCTTTGAAAATTTAAGAGTAAAAACCAAAACCTATTAATGGAAGTTTGTTATAGTGAACAAACTTAACTAAGTTCCCCTTAATTTAGATATAAATTACAGACCTTTCCTTTAAAGGTTCCAAATATTCCATTTAGTTTGGCACTATTTGTAGCTGGGGCAGTGTTAACTGCTTGCCCATGATTCTTTAGAATGTCTACCTGAAGACTCTCAATATGTGTGGCCTTGTGCCTCATCCCCTTTCTAACCCAGGAACAAGTATCTCTTTCTAGACCATCTCTTGATTACTCAGCCAGTCCTAGAACCCATTTGATAAGCTGGACAAGCTCTAATATCCCTTCTAGCTCAAAAACTATTTGTGTAAAATATAAAATAAAAGTTTGATGTTATTTTTATACCCAACTATAATTAAATTATAATTAGCGTCATATAACAATAGAAAGTTTTTAATATGATAAAAATGATACAAAAGTTCACATGTAAGAAAATACAAGTGAGAAAAGGCAAGAAATATTTTTTTTTAAAAAGTGATGGAATGACTTGTTTTCACAGGTATTATGATGTAGAGTTATGATAATTTAAAAAATAATGTCCTACTAATATAAGAATAAGGTCAATGGAACTGAAAAGAAAGCTAAGGTATAAATTTGAATAAAATCATCAGGTCTTGGTCCTGGGTCTTTTCTTCTCTAGACTTAATTCCAAGGTGATCTCAGCAAGTCTGTGTTTTTAAATATACTTTATATGCTGATGATTTACAAATTTTTATTTCCCCCGTAGGCATGGTCTCTCAGTTGTGGACTTGAATATCCATTTGCCTATGTAACAATCTACTTGATCGTTTGAAACTCTGCTTATGATCTTCTCTTTCCCCCTCTCTTAGGAAATGGCAACAAAATTCACTGTTCATAGAGCTAGAAACCTAGGACTCATCCTGACTACTTTCTTTCCCTCATTCCTCATATCCAATTCTAGAAAAAGTCCTATTGGTTTTCTCTCCAAAAATGCTCCATCTCACTGCCACTGTCATGTAGTCCAAACTTCTAAAAACTGGCATGGACTACTTACTGCAAAGGCCACCTAACCAATCTTCCTATATCTACCCCTGTCTCTTTCCAATCAGTTCTCCATACCTACTGCTTTTGTTACAAAATAGATCATGTCACTCCCTAATTAAAGCCCTTCAATGGTGTCCCATTTTAAGTAGATAAAATCCAATCTCTTCACCATGCCCTACAAAGCATTGCATGAATTGATCCCAGCTGAACAGCAGAAGTGATATTAAAATACCTTTGGTATAAATTGGAAATTTAAGTCCATTTAGGCCATTTCCACTTCTTACGTTATTGACAGAAAGTAAACTAGTCACACTAGTCTCCACTGAAAACACAAAGCACAAAGAAACAAACAGAAACCTCAGTCTTTACTTGGGCAGGCCATCTCTGTTGAGTAGTTTTGCTATAGGTAAGTGAAATTTTACCATGTAATGCAAGCTGTGGCAGTTTGAAATTCTTTTATGAATCCTAAAAAGAGGAAGATTTATGTTTTTGAACTAATCCATTCCTGTGGGTGTGAGACCTTTTGATTGGATTTTGACAGTGAGGCATGACTCAGGTTGAGTCTCCGCCCTCCTGCTGGGTCTGATATAAACAGAGACACAGAGAGAAAGGAAGCTACCATTTTTGACCCTGCAACGTGAGAGAGGACTGGACAATCGCTAGCTGCCAAAGCTTAAGCACGAAGCCCCCAAGACTCTGGACCCACAGAGCAGTTCAAAGTTGAGGAGACCAGCCCAGGCTGAAGAAACTAAGCACGCCTGATAGCTCACAGCTGAACTGGGGAAGAAAGCAGAGCAGCCAAAACTGAGAGAGGAGGCCCAGTAAGAAACAATCCCTATGCCTAGTTGCCCACAGCTGAGCTCCAGGAGATGGTAGATTCTGGAGGGCAAGGCAGGAACCTCAGCAGGTATCGGTAGCCATCTTGGCCACATGGTGGGACCCCAGAAGCATCAGTAGCTGACTTTGATGAGAAAGCATCTCAGCTGATGCCTCAATTTGGACATTTCACAGCCTTGGAACTGTAAGCTTTTACCCTAAATAAAATCTTCATTATAAAAGGCAGCGCACTTCTGGTACTTTGCATTGGCAGCCCTTTGACAAACTAAGATACAAGCTATATTATCAGCCCTGAGAACAAAAAGATATCTGAAGCCATGCCTCAAATATTACCAAATTTCACAAATTTGTAACTTTCTCAATTTTTTTAAAACTGAGGATATTTTGTTGAAAGGAACAAAAGCACTCTCTCAAACTAGCTTTTTGTGAAAGGATACTGAAAAAACTTAACAGAATCCAAATGTAAGAAGTAACTCTAAGGTCAGGAGAAAAGGGAAAGTCATGTGGTATCTTCTCTCAATATCCATTTTTTTTTTTTTGCATCTCATCATTGCTTCTCTCTGCACTTGTGCTCCCTTCATGTGTTTGCTGATTGACCTTCTCTGCAAAGTTGTCAGTTCCTGTTTCACAATAATTTTGCCTTTTATTTGTCTTTGGTTTGCTTGGTATTAATTCCACATGCTCTTAAGCTTGACTCCTTAATGCTAATTGGCATATTTATTTCTAAATTATTAATAAAGGTATTCCTAACATTTTGGTTTTAATCCTAACACTAATGTTTGTCAAATAGTTAATGACCTGTCTTATTCAGGAACATCAAGAAAAGTCCTTTGCTAAAAATTCATCTATTTGTTGATTCCATTGTTGGGTCATTCATTAATTAAACAAGTATTTAATGAAATTCCAAAATGTGTCAAGCACTTTTATAAATTCTAGGGATACAAGAATGAATGAAAGTCTCAATCCTTTGAGCATTTTGCATGAAATAGGGTGACAAAAGTTGGCCATGTTAATAAATTGATAAGTACATAAATAATTCAATTTCAGCAAGTGACAGAAAATGAAGTGTATGGGATGGAAGTGATTGGCAGCTTTCACTAGTGTGAATTAGGAAGGCCTCACTGAGCAGATGAATTTTGATCTAAGACCCAAATGATGACAGAGAACTACATAAGGAACTGGGAGGGAAAAAGAGCAAACTCGACTTTCTGAAAGGAAACAAAAACTCCCACCAAATAGCACCTAGAATTGCTAATTAAAATATCAGCAAATATCCTTTTCATTGCATAACTGAATTTCAGACAGTACAGGAATGCCTCAGAGGCCCAAAACAAGAGCTAAAGATAACTGCTGAATCTATCCCTTGAGCACATTGCCTGACACAAGGAACATAGAACCCTGGGTTTTACTGGCTCCGCGGTGTCAGATAAAAAAGGTCCTGGCCCACCATAATCTATAGAGTTAGAACTGGGTTCTTAATATAAAGCTGGGAATGTTGAAAGGTCACACCTCAGTGAAAGGTGAAAAAAAATCTTTCTGCTTGGAGAGGGAAACAAAAAGGTAATTTGCCTTTGTCTGAGTGGAGAAAGTACTTATGGTTATATATAAAACACCACCCAACAATTAAGGGATATCTATTGCTCTCGTGTACTCATGAGACATACGCAAATACTGAATATACCCCTAGCCATATCACAATCAAACTATTGAAAGCCAAAAATTTTTAGAAATTGGTTTTATTTGATGTATCCATGTCTTAAGTTTCTCAATAAAGGAAAAAAACTCCATAAAAATAAAAAGAGAGTCAAAGATTCAGAAAAAACATTTAAAAGCCAAAGGGAAAAATAAAAGAGCATTACATACAGGGAAACCATTAAAACACTCAAAAGACAGACATTATCAAACAGGTTAAAAAGCAAGACTCAACAATATGCTGATTGCAATATATGCAGTTTTATTAAAAGTTGAGAGTAAAACTTTTTTTTTTTTACTGGGTTGAGAGTAAAAGGATGGGAAAAGTTACTTTGAAAATAACTAAGTATAAGAAAGTTATAGTTTATTAATATCAAACCAAATGAACTTCAAGAAAAGCAGTATAGGGTAATTCATAAGTCAATTCATAAGGAAAAATTAGTCAATTTATAAAGAAGATATAGTAATTCTAAATTTATTTGTACCAAATAACAGAGCCTCAAGTAATAGAACAAATAGATAAAAATTCAGTTAGGTTATGAAAGATTTGAACACACACTATCAGCCAAATTGACCTAACACATTTTTACAACATTATACCCCAAAATGAAAAATACATATTCTTTTCCAATGTGCATGGAACATTTGCCAAGGTAGACCATATACAAGCCATAAACACAAGTCTTATGAAATTACAAAATATTACAATCATACAGAAGAAATCTTTCAGTTATGGTAAAAACAGAGTAAAGCCACAACAGCCTATCTTTCCACTGAGTATAACTAAATACTCTTGACAAAATAGAAAAAAAAAAACACCTCCTCAATAATTCATAATCATAAATATTGCTTCACAAAGATCAGGGGTTCAAATTTATACCATAGGCATGGTTTGGGAAACACTAAGTTAAGGGAAAAAAACTTGATAGCATCCTGGGACTTGTAGAAGACAAAAAAGACATTCATTTCTGATCATTTAAGTTCCTTTTCTTTTCTAATACATGAAGTTACAGCTATAAATTTCTTTCTAAGTACTATTTTAGTTGTAAATTACAAATTTTGATGTTTTATATTTTCATTATCATTCATCTTGAAACACTTTGTTTTTTTTCTGTTTTATATGTAATTTCTTCTTTTATACTTGAAGTATTTAGAAGTGCATTATTTAATTTCTAAGTATTTGGAGATTTTCTTATTGATTTCAAATTTAATTGCAATGAGGTTGGACAGACTGTACAATTTTGGCTATATCTCTTTATACACTTTTAGTGGTTTCTAAAGAATGTTATAATTTTTGCTTTCAACAGTCATATATATTTTAAAGAACTTTTAGAAGATATAAATAGCCTAGTATATTTACCCTGCTATTTCTGACTGACACTGTTCTTCCTTCATTCCTCAAGTTCCAATTTTCCATATTGGATCATTTCCTTTCAGTCTGAACAAGTCCCTTTAGCATTTCTTTCAGAGCAGATCTGATGATGACTAATTCTCTTACTTTTCCTTCATCTGAGATTTTTATTTCACCTTCATTTCTGAAGGATATTTTCACTGGATATAGAATTCTGGGTTGACAGTTCTTTTTTTAACAAATCAATTTTATTAATACATATTAATAAAGCATAAATCCATCCAAAGGGTATAAACAGTGGTATTTGATATAACCACATAGTTGTGCATTCATCACCTTAATCATCATTAGAGCATATTTGTTATTTCAATAATAATAATAAATGACAAACAAAAAAAAACTCCTCACCCCTCAATCTCTCTATGCTTCCTTGCTGTACATTGCTGTTATTCTGTTTCCATCTCTAGTTTATTTGTATTTATATTTTGTAAATACAGTCTTATGTATGTAATATCACCCATATTTGTATTTCACGAGGTTTCCTTATGTTATACGGTCCTCTGTTCCATTTGTCAACTTTCCTTCTAGTAATATACATGACCAATAGTTCTTTGTGTTCAGCACTTTAAAGGATGCATTTCTACTGTTTCCTGGCCACAATAGTTTCTGGTGATAAACCCGTGTATATAATATGTTCCTTTGTTTTTCTTTGACTGTTTTTAAGATTTTTCTTTATCTTTGATTTGATCAAACAATTTGATTAAGGTGTGTCTTCCACATAATTTTCTTTTACTTTATCCTGTGTGGGTTTATCTGAGCTTCTCAAATCTATAACTAAATGTATTTCAACAAGTCTGGGAAACGTTCAGCCATTTTTTCCTTCAAATGTTATTCTGCACCAGTCTCTTTCTCCTCTCCTTCATGAACTACAATCACAAAAATGATAGATCTTTTTATATTGTCTCACAGGTCCCTGAGACACTGTTCTTTCTTTTCTTTTTCCCAATCTTTTTTCTCCCCTTATTTTTGTTTGTATGCTTTTAAATTAATTTGAGATATTATCTGAATTAATTTTTTTGTTTCTAATTATTTTGTTTTTAATATTCTATATCTCATTGCATAAAATAAGCTCCATGTTATATGATTTTTTATCTATCATCTTTAAATGAAGCAATTAAAGCTATACATTTTCTCATGTTACAACTTCAGCAGTGTCCTGTCAGTTTTCTTGTAATATGTTTTATTATTTCATGCTTTCTAAATAATATGTGCTATTAATTTTTATTTCATTTTTAGCTAAAGGTTAAGGTTGATATTGAATTTTCAAGTCATTACTCTTTGGGTACAGATTATCATAATTATTTCTCATTTTAGTGTATTATAGTGAAGAGCATGATTTACAAATCTCTATTCTTTTAATTTTGGAGAAAGCTTATTTGACATCAAAATTATGTTTGATTTCTTTTAACATTCCATGAACATATAAACAGTATGTAATCCCTATTCATGGAATAAAATATATATATTCTACCCACATATAGAATTGATGTTGCTGAGCACATTACTCCATTACTCTAAATCTTAATTTATGTTTATTGCCCTAGATCAGCATACAGCAAGCTTTTTCTATAAAGGGTCAGATAATAAACATTTTAGATTTTTTGGGCCACATGGTCTCTGTCATACCTACTCAGTTCTGCTGTTATAGCAGAAAAGAAGCCATAGACAATATGAAAACAAATAAGCATGACTATGTTCTAAAAAAACTTTTATTTACAAAAACAGACAGGAAGCAGATGTGGCTCAAGAGTTGAGCACCTGCTTCCCACATGGGAGGCCCTGGGTTTGGTTCCTGGTGCCTCCTAAACAACAAAAAACACAAAACGAAAAAAGCAAACAAATGATAAAACCAACTCAGGGGAACTGATGTGGCTCAGTGGTTGAGTGAAGGCTTTCCACATCCAAAGTCCCAGGTTCAATCCCAGCCCCAGTACCTGAAAAAAAAACAAAAACAAAAAATAGACAACAGACTGAATTTGGCAGGTGAGACATAGCTGCTAACTATGTATTATATCAGTGCTCTTCTGATTTATTAACTTGTGTCAATATCTTCCACTGTAGCAGTAAGTTTATTAAATCTCTTTGCTGTTTAAGATTTTTGGCTTTATAAATTTATCTTCTTATGTTGTTTGGTTTATATAATTATGGCTAATTTATCTTCTTTGTAAATTGTAACTCTTATCATTACACAACCCCTCTTTATCTCCTTTCGTGTTTTTAACCTTAGATTTCATGTATCAGATATTAGTACTGTCAATTCTGCTTTCCTTTTGTTGCATCTACTTATCATCTCATTAGGTCTCATTTTATTTTCAACTTTTTTTACTACTTTGTTTTTTACTACTTTGTTTTAAGTGAATTTCTTAGAAAAAAATATTTATCTGGGTTTTCTTTTTTTCAATTCAATTTACAGTCTCTGTTTTTTAATTTGGAATTTAATCTGTTTACATTTCGTGTACAATGAATGTACTTCTATTCTTATCTTCTCTTATGTTTACTTCCATTTTACTCCATTTCTTCCTTTTTCCCCTCCTTTTTCTTAACATGGTTGGTTTTATTAAATTTTTACTTATCCTCCTTGTTCCATTTTTGCTTTGAATGCCTTTGTATACTTTTCACTCTAAAATGAGTTACCTCTCTTTTCCTGATACTATAATCAAACATACATTTCTCTATAATACAATAAAACAAGATGTCTGCTGTTTTCTACCATTTTCTATTCCCTCACTACTTCTCTACCCCAACAATGAGACCTTGAGATTGGTTTGCCTCCCCTGCTACTGCCATCTCCCACCCTCACAGAATATACTTTCCCTAAAACAGTGCCTATACTGAGTCAGTTTAGCATTTGAGATCCAATTAGTCATTACATCTTCCTTAATACAATGTCTTCTACTTCAAGAATCTTTTTGTAGCATTTACCTGGCAAATATTCAGTCACTCTAGCACTATGGACTTAGAGTTAACTACGTATGGCTCTCTATTATAGATCACTGTTGCGCTTAATCTGTTGTGCAATCAGAGCCCTTTTGTGAGTATTTGCTTTGCAGAGGAGGGGTAAATGGATAAAATATTCTCTGATTATTTGTTCATCTAATAATATCTTTCTTTCATCATGACCAAGTGTTTTAGTTTCCTTGACTGCTCAAGGTCCAGCTTAAACAATGGGAATTTATTAGCTTATGGTTTTCAGGCTAAGGGAAAGTCCAAATCAAGACATCATCAAGGCAGTGCTTTCTTTCTGAAGACTGGTGTTCTGGGGATGCCAGTGATTCTTGGTCCTGGGCTCTTCTGTCACATTGCAATGCGCATGGCGGCCTCTCCCTTCTCTTCCAAGGTAAGTTGACCTTCAGCTTCTTGCTTCCCATGGCTTTCTCTCTATCTGTCTGAGTTGAATTCTGTTTATAAGGATGCCAGTAATAGAATTAAGACCCATCCTGGGTCATACATTAACGGAAGTAACCTCATCTAAAGGTCCTACTTACAATCGGTTCACTCCCACATGAATGGATTAAGGTTAAGAACATGTTTTCCTGGGGTACATAAAGCTCCAAACCACCACACAGGGGAATGAAATTTTGTGTGATTCCATGATTCTTCATATGAATAATTTCCTCTCTGTTGTGTATAGATGCTATTTCACTGTTTTCTGACTTCCAGCTATTTTACATTTTCACCTTCATAAATATTAAGGATTATTACTTTCTGATTCCATAAAAAACAAATAAAATAAAATTTCCCTAGCACACAAACTTGTTACAAAATATTCTAAAGTTACATTATTATTCTAAATTTAGTAATTGAACCTCCAAAGCAATGGTAATAAGGAATAATGAATATGCTAAATTCTGTGCAAAAGCGTTCATGAGCCATAACTGCTTGAATTATAAATAATTGTATTAAAAACGGAAAGGAAATGATAAGGAAATAATAAAGGGAAAGAAAGAGCTAGTATAAATCATATAGAAAGGAAGGTTAATTAAAATGACGATATTCTACTGAGAGAGTATTTTGTATAACTAAATTAGATGCATGCTTCTTTGGAAATTGACTTCTTTAGGAACCACATGACTTAAATGAAGGAAGTTCACCTGATTCTGTAGATTCATTCCTTGGTATTCATATGAATTCAAAAATTTCCCAGGAATATGTTCCTGGGTTCCCAAGAAAATCCCCTGCTTTCCATCCCAATCTCAAGGCCCTACCTTAAAAGTTCTTGGCTTTTGTCATTCTGTCAAAAATTCCCCAAAATGCTGCCATGGACAGAATGGGGAGAATTTTGCTACCCCAAGCAGGGTCAATCACTGGCAAAATTGACAAGTAGATCAATTTTATTCTGCTTTCCTTGAGCTACCCATTTCTACAAACACTGAGGGCTTCTTATGTACTTTCTTTCAAAGGAAAGAAATATCTGGTCTCAGTAAACAGTCAGATATCAGGAATTTTCAGCCATTTCTGATCTTTAAGTCAAGAACATTTCAGATACCAGCTAGTAAAAGTAAGTATACATTTTGAGTATTCAGGAAATGTTTACCTGCGTAACCCATAGGAATAACAACAAACTGTGCCACTGCTGATTTCATTAAAAACTGTGCTCCATTCCTCCACAAATGAGATGAATAGGCATATTTTTGGATAGAAGCCCTTCATTCATTCATTTACTCTTCAATTTTTTTT
>JAQZBX010109369.1:0-10470 GCA_029593785.1 Cabassous unicinctus
AGAGAGTATTCAAATAACTAAAATCCAAACTGAAAAGGGAGACATTACTACTGACCCCACAGATTAAAAAAGATTATAAGAGGATACTGTAAACAACCGTATGCTAACAAACTATATTAACCAAATGAAATGGAAAAATTACAAAAAACACAAAAAATATTAAAACTGATTCAAGAAGAAATAGATCTCAAAAGACCAATCACTAGTATTATGATTAAATCAGTAACAAAAATTCTCTCAGGAAAAAATGGCTTCACTGGTGAATTTTACCATAAATTCCATGAAGAACAAACAACAATCCTCCTGAAACTCTTGCAAAATTTTTAAAAGAAGGGAACACTTCTTAACCCGTTCTATAGGCCAATATCAATATCAAAACCATTTAAAGATACCATAAGAGAAGAAAATTATAAACCAATATCCTTCATGAATACAGATGCAAAAATCCTCAACAAATTACAAGTACACAGTATATATTAAAAATTATACACTGTGATCATGTGGGTTTTATCCCGAATTTGCAAGGGTAGTTCAACATAGGAAAATCAATTTAATACACCACATTAATACAACAAAGTAAGAAAAACACACACATGATTTTTTCAATTACTTCCAAAAAGGAAACTGAAAAACTCCAACACCTGTAAATTGATAAAAACATTCAGAAACCTAGGAATAGAAGAGAATTTCCTCGACATGATAAATGGCATATATGAAAAACCAATAGCTAATATCATAATCATGGTTGAAAGCCTGAAGGATTTTCTCCTAAGGTGAAAACAAGACAAAGCTGCCTCCTGCCTCCACTGTTATTCAACATTGTACTGGTAATTCTACCCAGGACACTTAGGAAAGAGAAAGATATAAAAGTCATCCAAATTGGAAGGAAGAAGTAAAAATTTCTCTGTTTGCAAATGGCATGATCTTATGGACAGAAAATCTCTGAGAAATGCATGAGAAATCTTCTATAACTAATAAACAAATGCAGTAAAACTCAAAATGCAAAAATCAGTAATGAGCAATGTGAACAGGAAATCATGAAAATATTCCACTTACAAAATCAGTTAGATTAATCAAAATCTTGGAATAATTTTAACCAGGGATGTAAAGGACTTGTATATAGAAAACTACAAAATATTCCTGAAAGAAATTAAAGACTTAAATATGAACAGATTTTTCATGTTCATTCATTGGATGACAAAATATTGTTAAGATGTCAATTACACCCAAAACAATTTACCCAATCTCAACCAAAATTTGAAAAGCCTTCTTTGCATAGATGGAAAAGCCAATCATCAAATTTATATGGAAGGGTAAGGGATCTCAAATAGTCAAAACCATCCTGACAAAGAAAAACTTAAAAGTACTCACACATCCTAATTATAAAACTTATTACAAAAGGGCAGTAATCAGAATACCTTGGTACTGGGCACAAGTAAATACATGTAGACCAATGGAATTGATTTGAGAGTCCAGATATAGATCCTCAATTTTATGGCTAATTAATTTTCAACAAGGGTTCCAAGTCCACCCAATTGGGAAAGAATAGTCTCCTCAACAAATGGTTCTAGGTAAAATGGATATCCATATGCAAAATTATGTGAAGGTGGACCCCTACATCATACCATATACAAAAATTAAATTAAAATGTACCAAAGACCAAAATACAAAGAGAGTGTGAAGAAATAGGAACACTCATTCATTGCTGGTGGGAATGAAAAATAGCAGTCATATGGAAAACTGTTTGGCAATTTCTCAAAATTTAAGTATAAATGTTCCAACCCAACTCCTGAAGGGCATAGTTTGAGGCTTCCAAGAGACAAAAGAACACACCTCTCACTGAACCAGACATAAGCTATATTTGGATTTACGGGCAGGAAAGAATCTCTTGAAGTGGCATCCAAAGAATGAAGATAGGACTCTGCAAAGAGAAGGGAAAATGAGGGTTGATATAAGAGGTTTCAGAACAAAGACATTCCATAAGGTATGAGAACAGACTTCTGCTAGGGTCCCATAACAGCACATATAGGGTCTGGTTATGTCATTGCAAAAATGAATTTTAACCTCTCTGAGGAGATTATGGTTTATGATTCCATCAATACATCCTTTCCCCCCAGGGAAGGTTGTTAACATTTAACTAATGTCTAGGTCCTACAGGTGGCTATGTGTTGAGGACTTAGGGTGAGCCCAGGCCCTGGGTCCCCACAATCCAACCCCACACAACAGCCTACATTAGCCATAGGACAAGCATTGCATCCACATTCTGCAGCAACAGTGTAAAGGACAACAGAATAATAGAAGTCCTCCACCAAAAGCTAATAGACCTATAAAAACATGTCACTAGGGCCAAGAAAGGGAATTAAACCAATCATATATGGGATCAATAGCTAATATATCAATGTCCTTTATGTGCTCTTACATATGATTTAGAACTTGTGAAATATTATGGTAAAGAACTGGAATATATACATAACATTGAATATTTATGAGGCACCAGTCCCACCTTGTGCTGCAGTAGAATATCTAAAGCCACCCTATTTTGTAAAACTGCCTTTCATGGTTGGGTAGTTTAGTAAGGAAATTGCTACTTTGGAATCTTTAAGCACCTGAGCAATGTAATTGGCTAAGGCAGTTATGTGTTTTTCAGTGACAATTGCAGCACCACCTGGCACAAAAATGGCCAATGGGTAGAACCACCAGGGGATGTGCTTTACTTTATATCTTGCCTTGACCATTGCCCAGTTACTAGGAGTATGAGGTAATGAATTATACAGGGTGGCAGGGACATACAGCTGTCCTCACATGCATTGTCCAGTCCAGTTATATGGCAAATTAACTTGACCACTCATTTTGCCCGCAAGTCCATAGTCATCCTTTAGGGGATAAGTAGGCCCCAGTAAGTGAGTAGCAACAGGTCTGCCATTGGAAAAGACTATTATTTTCTAGTTTGATAGTAAATTACACAACTCAGGGAGTAACCACCCCACATCATGGATTCCCTCTTGTCATTCATGCAGACAGAGGCAATGCATTCTATGGTGACAGACTCAGCCATCAGCCATCCTAAACCATCACACACAGCCTATTCTAATAAAGGCCTGGTTTATTCATCTGTTCCCTTACAAGGGAAAATATATAATTACAAGTCTCATTGAAAGACAGCAGCTGGATTTCAGTCTTAAATGAGAACATCTTGTTCAAAACTTGTCAATGGGTCATATTCTGCCATGCCAGCAAAGTGTTCCATGCTGTCCAGCTTGCAGGAGTTATGATCCAAGGAAGACCAGTAGCACCTGAGGATGGTAAGTGCAAATTCAATATTGGGTTCAGTTGTGGACATAGGTTACCGCCAAAACCCACTGTAGAAAGATATTGGCTGGGGCACTATGAGTGAAAAGGAAGATGTTTATGGGGAACAATAAGGGGCAGAGCATGCTGGTCTAACAGTATTCAAGTAAAATTTCCATTAGTAGATAGCAAAGTACCCAGTAGGGGAGTCTTATGAGAAGGCTTCTAATACCTTATTTTTTCCCCTTCTAAATTCTCTGAGTTTTCTACAGTGACATCAAAAACTAATTTAGGCATAAGGAGAGTCCACATAGACACACATAGGGCCCAATGGGAATAAGAAACCCTGGATTATTAATAAAGATTTTTACTGACATTTTTTGTATAAATTGTGGTCTTATAACAATGTTTTGGGTGACTCCTATTCACCATGGGCTTAAAATTCCCAACCAGTGAAGGTGCATAGGCCAGTACCAGGGCCAAAGGACCTCATTTTCCCCAGTTTATATAGTTTGAGGCACAAGCAACAACAAATTATTATTACTTCCCCTTTTGGGCTTGTAGGGTATCTGGCCCTTTAACTTGTATTCTCAATTCCTGCATTGGTCCTGCTATTAGCATTTCAACTGAAGCAGGGGCCTCAGCTCTCTACTCTGAATTTAAAAGGGTTAAAGTTGGATACAGCCTCTTAGTCCATTGTTGTAAAGATGCCTTATTACCTTTTACTTGTTCCTTTAAAAGGCCATTCATCCTTTCTATGAGGCCTGTGCTGGTGGGATTATAGGGTAAATGGAAAGTCCAAGCAATACCTTCATCCATCACCAAAGACTGCAAGCAGTGACCAGTAAATGGAGTTTCTCTGTCGCTGTCAGTTTGGGCTGGCACACCATATAGGGCACTTACTTTTTCTAAGCAGTGAGAGTGGCTCACTGGTTGGCCTTTCCTGCTGGGAATGGCAACGATAGTCCCATTGAAGTGTCTGCGGCAGTGAAAGCATACTTTGTCCCTTCCAAGAGCAAGAGGGGACTGCCATTGTGATACTTGGGTCTGTGGTTGGCCAATATGTCCCATTTAGTGATATAATTGCTCTGGTAACTGGAGTGCGCATAATGGAAACATGTGGGTGATGTCAATGAACTGTTAGTGAGTGACAGGCAGGTAGAACTGCTGGGCTATGTGCCACAGGGTATGGTAACCATGATGTCCATTTTATTGTGTGTGGAGTCATTCCTCCACTTCTGGGGTCCCAGTGGTCTCCCACGACATCTTTGTGAGGGTATCTGCCTCAACATTCCCAAGGAGGATGTTACAGTAGGCAGGGACATGATAGACAGTTACCTGTCACTGCTGGCAGGCATCTCAGATGTCCTGCCACAGATCTCTCATTTAGAATGTTGCCTTTGCCACAAACCCCACCCAAAGCCAATATCAGTGCTGGCCACATCCAATTCACAGGGTATGTCAGGGTCTACCCCTCTTAGTGCTTAAGCCTATGCTATTGCCATCTTTACTTCTTCAAAAGCCTCCTGCTGGGGGTGCTCCCATTCCCATGTACGATCTTTTCTAATTAGCATATACATTGATTTTAATATTTGAGCTAAATGAAGGATGAATGGTCTCCAGTATCCCAACAACCCCAGAAAAACCATTAATTGTTTTGGAGTTCGTGGTGTGGGAAAATATTGCACTATACTGATTACCCAACAAAACAACACCCAAGAATTTGACAGAGCAGCCAGGGTCTTGCAGCTTGTCCTGACTGATCGCCCATCCCCTGCTTTCAAGATAAGATATTATTGTCTCTATTGCTTCTTTTAATTCTGAAAGAGAATCTCTGGTTAACATAATATCAAGTTAATGAAATAGGATTACAGCCACAGGTTTCTTTCACGTGGCCAGATCCTTTGCCCTGACACCATGACAGATGAGCAGGCTAAGCATATAGCCTTGGGGAAGCACCTTAAAGTTCATGTTTGACCTTCCTGCTTAAAGGCGAATGCAGGCTGGCTTTATATATCTAAGGAGATACTAAAGAAAGCATTAGCAAGATCTAAAACAAAGTGATAATGACATAACTGAGTACTAATTTCTTGCAATAAACTAGCAATGTTTGGGACTGCTGCATGCGGTGGTGGTGTTACTGTATTTAATCACGATAATCTACTGTCATGAGCCATATTCCATCAGACTTTTATACTGTCTATACAAAACTATTGAAGAAACTATGGTAGTAATTATTATCCCTACCTTTTCTAACCCCTTAACTGTAGCAGTAATTTCCTGATGATCGCCCCCAGATTGTGCTGTTTAGTCGCTACAATTCTTTGGGGTGAAGGTACATTCACCAGGGATTATTTAGCTTGTCCTCTTAGCACAGCCTTTATTACTCTGCATTGGAGGCAGATATTTCCTATGGTAGTCTGTAATGTGGCATATTGGAGAATGTCAATTCCTAAAATATATTTGGGTATATAGGAGAAATATACACTGTATACCTTTGGAGAGGTAATTGCCCAATTTGTAAAATTTTGGTGCTTAGCATAGATTGTTTTCCCCCATAACCATCTATAGCCAACATTGGCCCATGGAATCATGCTACATTGCCATCAATTAAAGTACATTCAGATCCCATGTTCAATAAGGCTAATACTCTTTGTTGATTAATAGGGACCAATGAATAGTTAACTCTACATGTGGCCTATGATCCCTGGGACCCCAAGTTATTGTCCCCACCTGGGTATCTTGACTGTTCCCCTATGGTAGACGGAAGGGTGCCTGCCAGGCTTCTGCCAGGGGAGCAGAAGCTTCTGGGAGTTGGGGCAGCAGCTTTTTCCTATTTTCCCTTCTCCCTCACCATATGAGGGGACAGTTTCCTAGACCTCTTTTCCTTAGGGAGCTTGCTTTAAAGGCTCACTAAAACCACATTGGGATGTCTAGCTATTATGTTTATCTCGGTACCCCCGGCAATAAGTTCTACCCACAGTTGCTTGCACAATACATGATTAGGACCATCATGTCCTTGGGGTGTTTTCCCTGCAGCCAGGACCCCAGGCCCCTTTCTCCATAGCCTTTCCAATTCCCCTAAATCTGTTAGAGCCTGTGCAGCTCTGACGCCCCACTAAGGGGCTCAGGATTGACACCAGAGATTCATAATAATGGTTGGGAGCAGTATGTAGCACAGTATCATTCATTCCTGCAGTAAAAGATTAAGATTCAATGTCAGGACCCATGAAATTGGCAGTATAAATGTATGTTTCATCCCCAAGCCCCATAAAACATCCTCTAACTCTTCTTTGGATTGCCAATGAGGGGTGGCATGGGGTATATCCTCTTCATTAGGCCATGCAACCTTACATCCATTAACCAGCCATACCAATAGCAGTGCTGTTTTTGTTTCACTAGAGGCAGTATATAAACACTGATGTAGAGAAGGATGAATGGTTATGGATGCTAATTTACTCATTTTGACTCCAGGTAGTAAAACTCCTTGTGTTCCAGTGTATAATACACTTCTATTGTATTATAAGGTGCACCCTTGGGGACTCCTCATCTTCTTCCACTTCCCACTCCTCCCCTCCCCATTATTTGTTGGTCTCCCTTCTTCTTATTTAAGTGTAGCTGCTCTGCTACCTGTTATAGCACAGCCAGTATAACTTTGGGGCATCGCCGTTTCTCTCCTGGAGGTCCCCACTTCTCCAAGAGGGCAGCCTTTCACCCCACATGGATGTTATAGGCCAACTGGGATTTCTCATGCTGATTCTCCTTTCCCTGAGCTCATGCCAATTACTGCCAGTGGTTCTTCAGTCTCCTGGCTCATGGCTCACCAATTGTTCCAACCTATCTCTTGAAGGGCATGGTTTGGGGCAGTTGTGAGACCAAAGAATGCACTTGGCACTGAGTCAGACATAAACTTTATTTGGATTTACAGAGAGTCTCTGGTTGCAGCAGTGCAGAGAATGAAGGTAGCACTCTGCGAAGAGATGGGAAAATGAGGGCTGATATAAGGGGTTCCAGAACAAAGACACTCCATAGGGTATGAGAACAGAGTTCCTGCTAGGGTCCCCTGATGGCACATATGGGGTCTGGTGATGTCATCACAACAATGAAGTTTTACCACTTTGGGGGAATTATGGTGATACCACCTATATACCCATTCCCCTCTGGGGAGTGGGGTTTAACCTTTAACTTATGTTTAGGTCATGCAGGCAGCTATGTGCTGAGGACTTAGGGAGAGCATAGGCCTTGGATCCCCACAATAGAATTACCATATGACCTTGTGATCCCACGTCTAAGTATTTACCTCCAGAAATTATAAGCAGAGTCAAACAGATATTTGTATGATGTTTTTTAGCAACTTTCTTCACAATTGCCAAAAGATGATAGCAAACCAAGTCTCCATGAACAGATGAATGGTTAAACAAAATGTGGTATATTCATATAATGGAATGTCATTTGGATGTAAAATGAACAAAGTTCTGATACATGCAGCAATGTGGATGAACCTTGGGGACAACATATTGATTGAAATAAGCCAGACACAAAAGAATAAATAATTTTATAATCTCACTGATAAAATAATTAAAATAAACAAATTTATAGAGTTAGAAACTTGAATACCAGCTACCAGGGCAAAATTGGGGATAGGTAATGTGATGTTAATGCTCAATTGGTCCAGAATTTCTGTTTGAGATGATGGAACCATTTGGGTAATGGATTGTGGAGATTGTTCCACAGCATTGTGAATTTAATTTACACCACTGCATTACACATTTGAATATAGTTAAAATGGATAATATTAGGTTGTATATATGCTACTATAATTAAAAAAGCACAGGACTATGAAACACAAACAATGAACTCTGATGTAATCTATGTACTATAGTTAATAATATAATTTTAATAATGTTTCATCAACTGTAACAAAATCAGCACACTAATGCAATGTGTTAATAATAAGGAAAGCTGCTTGTGCAAGAGAGGTTATATGGAAATTATGTACTTTCTTCACGATTTTTCTGTATATCTACACTTAAGCTGTAGTTAAAAATACTTAATGGTCCATAAATTTAAATTCTTTATTTGAGATACCTTATATAGCCTTAAAGACTGCAGTCCAAGTGATCTTTTATGAGTCCTATTCTATTTACAGATTATTTTCACAGGAAAAATCACAACCATTTGTGTAGTTGAGAGTTTTAGAAAAGAAAATAATTCCTATGACTATATTTTTGTTTAAAGTGAAGTTTTCAATTTGATAAATTGCAGTGTAATAAAAATCATACTAGTATCCAGGTAATCTATTTATAATTTTTGTTTCCATGAAGGAATACTGGCTCTTTAAATCAAACTATGAGTGACTGATAACTTAGAAATTTTCATATTTCAGAGATAATCAGTGAGTAGATATGCAAGAAGTAATTCCTCTGCCAAACTGTCAGTTTATGTAACTGCCTCTCGGTAAAACCAATATTAATGGTTGAGAGTTCTTAATGCCCTAGGGTGCACTTCATTTGCTAAGACATGATAATCAGCTATGCCAGGTTATATGGGCTGCATCTCTGCCAACTCATGAATACATCCTTCAAATGAGTATCATAAACAGAAGTGTAAGTTGCTTCAGTCTTCAGAGCCTTCTGTCAAGAAATAGAAGCTGACTTGTTGGGAGAGTGAAAGTTAAACAGAAGCCTTATTGAAATGCAATGAATAAAGGGCAAGCCTTATTGGAGAAATAACCATTAGGCCACTGTTCAACTCTACATGGCCTCAGCATACTACAGAAAGAACAGAGCAATCTCAGATGCAAAATATCCTAAAATTTAAAAGTTTAAAAAACATATTTATGCTTCAATACTACAGATAGAAAGATATTTTAGTTATACTGTTACAGAAAATTCATTACCAATCTAGAAAATAAAAATGTAAATTTATCTCAAATTAATAATCTCAAGATTTAAAGCAATAATGTAATTTTAAGTAAACTTTAAATAATAAAGCTGTTTAATATCTTGTTAAATGTAGATTAGATACATTTAAGGTTCAGAATTCAATCCCTTCTCATCTTTCACAAACAAGCATATTGTTGTAAGAAATATTAGGTTGAATTCACATGTTTCATATAAATATACAATATTAAAGCAATTCTTAGTTTAAAGTAATTAATGAAAATATGTTTTTGTATTAGTTCCTGAGCATGTTAGTTATTCCTTTTGAAGAATTTCCCAACAATTAAAAAGTAGATTTTTTAAATAACAACAAACAAGACTACCTAATACCTTTAATTTTGAAGTATCATGTTCACTTTTAAATTGTACTTAATAGTATAAAATTTACAGTATTTAAACAATTATATATTCATGACTATAAATATGTAGTTATTATAAATAAGCCAGAAAATGCCAAGAACTGCCATTTCTATTTCATCTATTCAGGAACTGTGAATGCGAGGATGAAACTATTGCTGAATTTGCAGGCCCTCTACTTGCCAGCAACAGCTGGGCAATCATTCCTAACTATCTTCAGTGAGTAGCAAGTTCATGGCCAAGTCAATAATTATCGAATCAAATGGAGAATCAATTTTTATCCAGATTTAACTTGGCAGCACAATTCTCTGAAAAAATAAAACCCTTATCTATTATTGCTACAATTCCTGAATTTATTATCTTACAAATGTTTCTGCCCATTTAATGTAAATTAATATGCTTCTTTTAGTATAATAGAATCTTTTAAAAATTAAATTTTGATAGCAAACCCCTCACTGAAAAAGGGCAATGCAATAGCATTGTGCTCTGTTGCTTATGGTAATCCGAAGAAAAGATAATGCCATTTTCTATATCATCTCCTTAACAAATATTACTGCAATAATACGTTTCACTTTTGCAAATTTCTATTTATAATATTTTATTCTTTTCAAAATGGCATCTGTTTTTTATGCTGTTTACTTTTAAATCTTATTCTTGGTCTTGATTGATTAAAATTATCTTTTTCTTGCATGGAAAAACTTCACAATTTAAAATGGCAGTTTAGTATTCTGCAAAACAAATGAACTGATGCTCAAATGGCATAATTCCAAGAACTCTCCCTTGCATGTGCTGTAGTGGTTGAAATCTCACCCAGAATGTAAACTTGTGAAAGGGAACTGTTACTGAAGACCACTTTGGACATACTCAAATTATATTGGTGACA
>JAQZBX010109370.1:0-10471 GCA_029593785.1 Cabassous unicinctus
CCCTGCCCCCTCCCCCCAAAGAGGAGCTGAAATTCTGATACTCCTCAGCGTGGAACTATAAAATTGGCTGACTCCATCCCCTCCCGAGCCAAGCCTCTGTATCCCAGAGTGGCTAGGTAAAGCAGGCTTCCTCAGCAGATTTGTCTCTCCCCTCAGCTCAACACCACTTCAAGCCAGCTGGTGTGCTCCCAAAAGCTGCTAGGGGTTCTAGGCAGCCAAACCCACAGAAAGGAAACCAGTCTCCCCCCTTGGCCTGAACCCTCCTATTCTTAGAGAATGTTCCCTCTCAATGGGTGGCTGGTGGGAGTCATGGCTCAGACTACTCCTTTTCCCTGAGGGTGGGGCTTAGGTGTCCACATCCATGATTTCCAGCTGGGGAAAAGCTCACGATTTTATCTTGAGCAATCCACCTCACTAGCCAGCTCCCTCCAGATCAATGTCCCTAAGGTTCTCACTCCGTGGGTTCCCAGAATAGACCACTCAGGCAGGATCCTGTCCCCAACCCGCCATCCTCTATGAGAAAGATGGTGAGTTCCCCCATAAACCGATGCCATCTTGTTATAAACACTGGAAAAGATAGCTCTAGGTGGAAACTTTTACCATATAACAAAATGCATATATGAAAAACCCAGAGCTAACATTTTACTCAATGCATAAAGGCTGAAACATTTCCTGCTAAGATTAGCAACAAGAAAAGAATGCCCACTGTTTCCACTCTTATTAAATATTGAGCTAGAAATTCCAGCTAAAGCAATTAAGCAAGAGAAAAGAAATTAACCAAGTATGAAAGGAAGAAGTAAAAATTTCTGTATTCATTGATAATACGATCTTTACTTAGAAAATCCACAACAAAATTACTAAAAATAATATACTATATTGGCAAAATGGCAAGATAAAAGATTGTTACACAAACAATAACAGTGTTTCTATATACTAATAATGGGTAATCTGATGAGGAAGTCAGATAAAAAATTCCATATTGATTCTTGTTTTCTTCCTCTCACTCTCTTTAGACTCTATATAATGCATTTCTAGATGCCTTGTAATGTTGTTTATTTAAAGTTAGTCAGGATGAACAGATAAAAACACATTGAGATAAATAGACGTTTAGTGTTTCCTGGCTCCTATGACAAATGTCACATTGGCTTGGCACAACAAGAGGAATTTACAGGCTCATTATTTCAGAAGATAGAAGACTTGCTATCTCTGGAGGTTAGTTCCATTTTGACTGGACAGTGATCTCTTAATTCTTTGGATTTCTTATCAAATTGCAGTGTTGTCTCCTCTGTCTCCCAGGACCTTTTGACTTACTACATCAGTCTCTTAAGTATCTTAACTTCATGCAATCTCACACACCTGGGCTACCTCTTAACTAAAAATTGCATCATAAAAATGTTCTATTTACATATCCAGTGTAATGGATAAACAATGAATCGTATCATGGTCTACCTTCTGGATCTTCAAAATACATGATTTTTTTCCCATATGGAAAATGCATTTCTTCCATCACATACTGAAGGCCTTAAGTCCTTTAAATAACTTTTTATCAAATGTCTCATGAAAATGTTAGGGACATTCTACATTCTGAGCCAAAATATATCTGTGTCTGATGGACCTGTGAAACCTAGAGGAAATGTACTTATTTCCACAATAAAATGGTAAGATAGACATAGGATAAGCATTCCCATTTCGTAATGGTAAAGCAGAATGAAAACAAGGATCATGGATCCCAGTGAAAACCTGAAACACAACAGGATAAAATCCATTAGTTGTAAGTTCTAAGAGTCATCTTTAGATCAGTGCTTTTTCCTTATCCGAGTATTATGGAGAAGGAACCCCTTTATTTCCAAGTGCTTTTGCAGGGGATTGGGTCTCCCAGAACACCAAAGTATATACCCCACAATTTCTTAGCCTCAGAATGTTGGAAACATTCTGAATTCATGGGTCTGATGAGTATCTTTGGTCCACAAATCTGCATCCATGTTTCTGTCACTTTACATTCAAGAAGATACTTCTCTCTCCCTTTCACAACAGTTTTGTTGTGATGTGGTTTATACCAAGTTTTCAAAAAATTTTACATTGTGTGCTCTTGAAGGGGGTGCAAAAATCAGATAAATGTTTCTTCACAGTTCTTTCTTAGACAACATTATTTTAAATCTTGACTTCCACTGAAATGGCTGACTGGATCTATGTTCAGTCACAAATACATTACTAAAGGTTATTCAGCTAAACACTGACATGAAGCCTAATTCTCTCACTTGTCATGTGTTGAATAATTAAGTTATTCCCTGATAGATACTTTTCTGGCCCTCAACCCAGGCCACATTATCTGGATAGGCTAATCATATTCAAACTCAACCATTTATGCTTTCTTTGCTTATTGGTTTATCAGCTTATTCCTTTCCTCTAACATTTTACCTAATGCTGCAAGGAGAAACCAGTCCACCCTTTCTACACTTAACTTGGAAGTATCTACAGCTAAATTTTCAAGCTCATTGCTTATAAGTTTGACTTTCAATCCAACATTCAGAAATAATTTAACAATTTTGTCATGTAACTTATATCAAGATCATGTTCTCTCCAGTTTCCAATAACATATTCATCATTTCCTTCAACACCTCATTGGAGTACCTTTAATAGCCATATATCTACCAACGACCTGTACACAGCAACCTTTGCTTTTTTCTACTAACTACCTCATAGTTCTTCCAATCTGTCCCCATTCTCCAATTCTAAACCCATTTCCCCATGTTTAGAGAGTTGTAATATTATCACCTCAATTTCCAGTGCCCAAAATATCTTAATTTCCTAATTAGCATGAGAAATATCACAAAACATGTTGAGTGATCACTTGAACTCATTTGGTTCTTTGTTTCTGAGGATAGAGAGCTTGCTTCCTCTGGGAGTTATGATTTTTGTTGCCTGACAATTCTTGATTTTCTTGGCTTTCCTCTCACATGCTAATAAATTCTCCTTTTACAAGTTCTGTTGACTTTCAGCTTCTCCTGTCCATGTGACTTTGTTTTCTTGAAGCCCCCAGTAAGAGAAGTAAGTTTGATCTTCTGTAAGTTGGGTCACACTTTAACAAAAATAACATCTTCAAAAAGTTCTATTTAAAATGAGTTCAAGCACACAGGAATGAATTAAAATTTAGAACACTCTCCACCCAACCCACCTCCCAAAGTACATACATAATTTTACTACCCCAAGTGTGAAACTGTTTGTTTTTCTACCTGTTAGGCTGAATTTACTCTATTGTAAGTTATTAGAGACTAGCATTTCTTCAGACTTCTTTAGTATGGGATTCCAATATTTTTGGTATATCCTGAAGTCTTCTTAGCTATCATCTCAGTATTACAAAATTTTCATAGTAATGAAGTTTTATATTTATGCAGAAGCATTATTAGAGTCTTTGGGAGATATCACTAGGGCGTGTTCAGTGTATAATCTTATGATTGGGTCTTCAATTTTTATTTAACCTGTACCTCAAAGCTATGACCTTCACAAGTGTTTCCCAGGTTTCTAAGCCCTCACCACCCACTCCAGGTGACACAGGAACACTTGAGTGAGATGAATATGGGTATTTCCCTTCCCACCTATCAAAAGCTAGATGAAGACTAAGTTCAGTATCTCTATTCCCCAACAAGGAAGGGTAGAGGTGGCTGTATTTCCATTCCATCCTCTCACTTATATACTGATCAAATTCTAATTAGTTATAGTCTGGTGAAATAGTTTATTTTTCAGGTAGTCAGTTTTAAAGAGAACAGTTCACTTTAGGCCTATTCAAATGGTTGCTTTACCCACTTTTACTGGAAGTACAAGGGGAAATTTCCCCTAGTCTTCTCAAAGGGAACCTTGAGTGGTCCTTGGAAATAAAACTCAGGAATGCATGCTCTTACTTCTTAAAGCTGGGTCTTCTGGAGAATTAAACTCTTAAGAGTGTCTCCAGTGATTATCCACAAATTTTTCAACTTTCACTGAAGCATTCCTACTCATACTGGATCCAGGAGACATCTTCAACTTCTGTCCTTCTCATCCAGGTTAGCAGTGACTTACATTAAGAACATTTCTATTTTCAGGGCAATACTTTGCCCTGTGAATTCAATTATCAGAGACATATGGGAAGACTGGTTGTTTTTCAGATTGTTCAGCATTTTTCTTGTTTTTGGAGTGTGAATGATATCTTCCACGGTGCTTACACACTGGACCAGTACCTGGAAGTCTAGTCTGAGAAATGTATTTTATTTTCTAACATCCAGAAATATTAGCAAATAGATTTTTGAACACTTTTGAAGATTTCTCAATAAATCACAACTCACAGTCATTACCCTAAGAAACCCAGGTAAAATACTATGAAAAAAGAAAATTTCAGACAATTTATCTAATGAATATACATGCAAAAATCCTCAGCAAAATACTTGCAAGCCAAATCCATAAACACATCAAAAGAACTATTCATGATGGTCATTTGTTTTATTCCACATATTCAAGGGTGATTCAACACAAGAAAATCAATTCCTGTGATAAACCACATTAATAAATTGAAGAAGACAAATCACATGATACTTTCAATTGATGCAGAATAAACATTGGACAAAACATAGAATCCTTTCTTATCCAGTCTGTTAGGCCCCAAATCTTGGCCTTTGGGTATCATTAGAGAAAAAACTTTAACACTTATTATGTCTGCAGACAGGAGCCAAGATTGGTTTAAAGTGACTCTGACCTGTCTCCCTGTGCTGCAGTTTTACTCTTGCTTAAATACTTAAGTTGCTACTTAACATTTGTTTTGATTATGCATTAGCTTTTATGTATATGGATGAACACACATTGCTAGTTATATGAATAGTATGTTTAGGCAATCACACTTGCACATATTTGCATGATCAAAAAAGGGGCAGATAAGTTTATCCTTGTGTGGGAATTTTACTATGTTAATTAAGCAAGTTGAAGTGAGGACAGCAAGGGGTTTCTTTTGTGCAGGTCTGGCCAACTTGTTGAATATTGTTTTCTTACTTCATTGCTTCAACAGGATATTCTTGACCACCAAAAGCAGAATTTGGCACCAAGAGAGTGTTACATCTCATTGCCTTCTAATTTACATATAATTCATTCCTTTGAATTTTACCAAGAGGGAGAGAAACAAGTTACTTTCAGGTCTTGTCATACTACATCCATCAATCCCTCCTTTCAGGTTTTGATGCTATTCTTATTACAGGGGAAATGGATGAAGTTCAGATCTTTTTTAAGTACTTCCTGCTGACATTATGGGCATGATTTCTTAGGAAATTAAGGTACAAGGGTGGTTTGAGGAGGAAAAGTTGTTTTGTTAAAGTTTGCAGTTGCTTTTGAATAAAATGTTGCGTGCATGATATGAGTATGGGTGCAACTGCCAAAAGAATTAACATAATATATAATGAAGGGAGCATACAATTTGTGAAACTGGACAGGTTCCTGAAGGAGCACATATTTCCTCATGTATGTGGTTATTGGCTTTGTTCTTTAGTTTCTTAATACTCTCACTTCTTTGGAGAGATTGATGTCTAAGTATCAGTATGTGGCTGGAGTCCCGGCAAGTGCTGTGATTTCTAAAAAGCCAAACAAAGGAATTAATTGACTCTCTTTGATTGTTTGTGGTGTTACATGATTTGGGGTTAGTTTTTACAAAATTTTGTTGAATTTTTTTTAAGGGCACTACTGGCCACTGCTTTCAAGGTGCAGATTAAGTGAAGCACTCCATGGTACAGCTGGTCCAGGTATTACTTGACATTGATTTTCCAAATTTACACAGTGCCATGACTTGTTTCAATTGTAGAGGTTTTGGGTGATTTGCAAAACAGGTGCAAGAGATGATTAATATTTTCCCTCTGGGCTAGTTATTGGTAGGTTTTGTAAAAGAAAGAACAGAATTAATATGTCCTGGAGTTGTTTTTTTTTTTTTCTTTCTCAATAGGAAACACAGATTCCCAACCAGATCCACTTCATATTTCACTTTATGCTGAGGTGTGGTTTAGGACCTTCTTTATCTGCCATATATGATAAGTAGTAAAATTTTACTCTGCTATGATGGACCCAGCACTTGATTCACTGTAGCTTAAGAGAAGAAAGAGAGGCTAATAGTAGTGTATAAGGTCCCTCCAATTTAGGTTTAAGCTGATTTTCAGGGTGTTTGCTTTTCTAAACTTTTAAAATAATTTGACTCCTGACTGAGAAGGGGTGGAGAGGCTGGTCATTTGGGTATTTTAGGTGCCTATCTGCCTAAAATATTTAGGCATGCATGGTGAAGAGGTGCTCTCTTAACTGCAAGGCCCATTTATGGAGGTCTCCCTCTAAGGTTATTGAGGAATTGGGTTTTTCCCTCAGTTTGCTTAGAAAAGGCTTTCTGTACATATGCTTGAAAGGACTTAACTCAAGTCCTCTTCTAAGGGCAATTCTGACCTGAAGGAGAGCTAGGTAAAGGGTTTCTGTACATATTAACTGTGTTTTTAGACAAATTTTATTTAAGGTTTTCTTTAAATTATAGCTCATCTTTTCCAACTTTCCTGATGACTGAGGTCTCCAGGCTGCATTCAATGTCCACTTAATTCTGATACTTTGGTTGACAACTTGCATCACAACTGAAATAAAGGCAGGTTCATTATCTGACTGAGTTGTTTGATGATTTCCTGGATGGAGAACTTAGTTACCCTGTAATGCTGTTTTGTGTGGTAGGGAAAAGCTTCCACTTATCCTGAAAAGTGTTTACAAATACTAAAAGATATGTAAATTTCCTTGTGGTTTTAAAATAATATTATTAAAATAATATTATTTTATATATTATTTTATGTTATGGAGGAAAAGAAGATGGCATTGGTTTAGGTGGGCACTCAAAATCTCTCTCGTGGATGATGGCTGACTGAGGACAGGATCCTGCCTGGGTGGTCTGTTCTGGGAGCCTGTGGAGTGAGAACCTTGGGGACATCGATCTGGAGGGAGCTGGATAGTGAGGTGGATCACTCTGGATAAAATCATGAGTTCTTTTCCCCAGCTGGAAATCATGGTCATGGAAGGCTAAGCCCCACTCTCAGGGCAAAGGCCTGGGATGAGCCCCAAATCATGCCGGCAACCCAGTGAGAGGGAGGACTCTGAGAGTGGGAGGGTTCTAGCAGAGGATGGAGAGGGGTTTCCTTTCTGTGGGGTTGGCTGCCTGGACCACCTTGCATCTTTTGGGAGTAAAACAGCTGGCTTGAAGTGGTGCCGAGCTGAGGGGAGAGGCAAATCTGCTGAGGAAGCCTGATTTGCCTAACCAACCTGATACACAGAAGCTTGGCTGGGGAGGGGATGGAGCCACCCAATTTTATAGTTCCACACAGAGTTTCAGAGTTTTAGCTCCCCTTGAGGGGTCAGGCAGTGGGAAGTGTTTGATAACTTTCAATGAGCCTATTTAGGGTCTCCTCGGTGGAGGGAGTGGTCCTTAAGAGGCCTTTTTTGAAAAAAAAAACTTAGCTTAACAGCTAAAATCTGCCTCAAAACCTGGAGAGAGATGCCTGTAAGGTAATTGGTTAATGAATGCAGACTGAGAGACTCCAAAAAGGCCCAAGAAGGAATGCTGTTCTTCCTTAGCTGTGTTTGACTGCTTGCTTGTGCATTTGTTTGGTTTTTCTTTGTTTCTTTGTTTTCTGCTTTTCTTTCCTCTTTCCTCCCCACCCCCCCTTTTTTTAAAAAAAAGAATTAAGTGCTGCTAGCTTGTTTCTTCTTTGCTGAGCTTCTTCTTCATTGATTTCCCATTCTTTGTGTATTGTGATTTTGTCTACCAACACTATCTCTTTTCCTTCCTTCATCTTTCTACCTTCTGCTTTGTGTTGTGGTCCTTACATACCAACATTTTCCATTAGTCCTCAACTTCATGGGTGCCAATTTCTATCTTGTCTATTCTATTTTCTTTTCTTACCTTTTAAAAAATTAACTTGTTCTTTTCACCCCTTTCTTTACTCTTTTTCTCTTTCCTCATCATTCTGGCCTTTGAAATCATTCTACATGTTTTTCTCTATTTGGATTTCCATTCCATTGTAGGTACTCACCTTTTATTCCCCAATTACTTTACACTGCCTACATGAGTTAAATATTCATTTTACTAAGTCTGATACAGCCCCTCTTCTAACTTTTATCAATATTACTCTTATCCTTTTTCCTTTCTTACCTCTTTTGATTCCTCTGACCCTATTCTTTTTCCTTCAAGGGAACATAGAAAAAACAAGGAAATAGAACAAGAAGAACAAAATGTCAAAGAGAAAACTTAAGACACATGCACAGAACCACCAGCTAAATAAAACTCTAGAGCAGAAAGTGAAGCTAATCAACTGAATAGACCCATCAAGATAAAATGATGACTACAAGGAAACAAAAAGTTACAAACCATACTAAGCAAGGAAGACATGGACAAGTCCAATGAAAAAACTAAAAACCAGGAAGAGATGAAGAACATCAAACAACTAATCAAAGCTGTCCAAACAAATATCATGGACCAACTTAATGAATTGAAGGAAGATATTAAGGATATTAAGAAGACACTGGGAGAACATACTGAAGAAATTGTTAACATACATAAAAAGATAACAGATATGATGGTGATGAATGGCACAATCCAAGAAATCAAAAGGATGCTGGATTCACATAACAGCAGATTTGAACAGACAAAAGAAAGAATTAGTGATGTGGAAGATAGTACATCTGAAATCAAATAGACGGTAGGACAAATAGATAAAAAGTTAAAAAAAAGTCCAGCAGGGACTTAGAGATTTAACCAACAACACAAAACACACAAACATATGCATTATAGGCATCCCAGAAGGAGAAGAGAAGGGAAAGAGAACAGAAGGTGTGTGTGTGTTGTTGTTGTTTTTAAAGGTTTATTTATTTATTTATCCCCCCCTTGCTGCTTTTGTTTTATTGTGTCCATTCACTGTGTGTTTCTTCCGTGTCTGCTTATCTCCCCCTTGCTGTGAGGTCCCGCTGCATCAGCCCACCGTGCCGCGCAGGCCAGCCTGCTCTCACAAGGAGGCCCCGGGAAGCAAACCCGGGGCCTCCCGCATGGTAAACGGGGGCTCTATCAATTGAGCCACACCCACTTCCTGCTGTGAGGTCTTGCTGCATCAGCCTACCATGCTGCGCGGGCCGGCCGGCCTGCCCTCACAAGGAGGCCCCGGGAAGCGAACCTGGGGCCTCCCATATGGTAAATGGGAGCTCTAGCCATTGAGCCACACCCGCTTCCCCAGAAGGTGTGTTGGAGGAAATAATGGCTGAACTTCCCAACCCTATTGAGGGAGATAGAATTACATGTCCAGGAAGCACAGCACACCCCAAACAGTATAAATCCCAAAAGGCCTACTCCAAGACATATAATTATTAAAATATCCAATGCTCAAGTGAAGGAGGAGATTAAGGATATTAAGAAGACACTGCGAGAACATAGTGAAGAAATTGTAAACACACATGAAAAGATATGATGATGAGAATGGCATAGTTCAAGAAATCAAAAAGATGCTGGATTCATATAACAGCAGATTTGAACAGGCAGAAGAAATAATTAGTAATCTGGAAGACAGTACATCTGAAATCAAACAGTTAGTAGAACAGATAGATAAAAAGATAGAAAAAATCCAGCAAGGACTTAGGGATTTAACTGAAAACACAAAGCACACAAACATACACATCCAAGAAGAACAAGAGAAGGGAAAGGGAAGAGAAGGAGTGTTGAAGGAAATAATGGCTGAACTTCCCAACCCTATTGAGGGAGATAGATGTACATGTCCAAGAAGCAAAGTGCACCCCAAAGAGTATAAATTCCAACAGGCCTCCTCCAAGACATGTAATTATCAAAATTTCCAATCCTCAAGATGAAGAGAAATTATTCAAAGCAGCAATTCAAAAGTGAAACATCACATACAAGGGAAGCACAATGAGATTACATGCTGATTTCTAATCTGAAACCATAAAGGCAAGTAGACAGTGGTATGACATAGTCAAGGTACCAAAAGAAAAAATCTTCCAGCCGTGAATTCTCTATCTACAAAGCTGGCATTCAAAAATGATGGAGAGTGCAAAATATTCACAGATAAACAGATATTAGGAGAGTATGTCAATAAGAAACCTGCACTTCAAGAAATACTAAAGGAAGTTCTACAGGTTGAAAGGATAAAACAGGATCGAGAGAGTTGGAACAATGTGTAAGAACAACTAAAATGACAAAAAGAGAAATAAAAACAATATATGACCTACATAAACCCAAAGAAAATATGGCTGATGTGAGAAATTTGTTGAGAACAATAACAGTGAATGCTAATGGATTAAACTCAGCAGTCAAGAGACACAGATTGGCAGAATGGATAAGGAAATATGACCCATCTATATGTTGCCTACAAGAAACCCACCTTAGACCCAGAGATTCAAGGAGGCTGAAAGTGAATGCCTGGAAAACAATTTTACAAGCAAA
>JAQZBX010109371.1:0-10468 GCA_029593785.1 Cabassous unicinctus
AAAAATACCTTGAAATGAATCACAACATACCAAAATTTATGGGATGAAGCATGGGCAGTACTGAGAGGGAAATTTATAGCTCTCAATGGTTATATTAAAAAAGAAGAAAGATCTCAAATGAGAGACCTAACCTCACAACTGAAGGACCTAGATAAAGAAGAACAAACTAAACCCTGAGTGAGAGAAGGAAGGAGACAACAAAGATTATAGTGGAAATAAATGAAATAGTGAATAAAAAGAAGAGAGTTTCAAGGAAACCAAAAGTTTGTTTTTTGAAAAGATCAATAATATTGACAAAACTTTAGCTAGACTGACAAAGAAAAAAAAAAGAGTGGCTGAAAATAGCTAAAATCATAAATGAAAGGAAGGACATTACTATCAACACCACAGAAATAGAAATCATTACAAGATATGTATGACTGTATGCCAAGAAATTAGATTGGATAGCCTAGATGAAATGGACAAATTACTAGACAAATACAAACTATCTACAGTGACTCAGAAAGATATAGACAATCTCAACAGACCAATTACAAGTAAAGAGATTGAATTAGTTATCAAAAACCTTCCAAAACAGAAAAGTCCAGGACCAGATGGCGTCAACAGTGAATTTTACCAAACATTCAAGGAAGAATTAGCACCAATATTGCTCAAGCTCTTCCAAAAAATTGAAGGGGAGGGAACACTGCTTAAATCATTCTGTAAGGTCATCACCACCCTCATACTGAAACCAGATAAAGATAACATAAGAAAAGAAAATAATAGATCAATATCCCTTATAAATATAGATGCATAAGTACCCAATAAAACACTAGCAAGCCAAATCCAACAACACATTAAAAGAATTATTCACCATGACCAAGTGGGTTTTATCTCAGGCATGCAATATTGTTCAACATAAGAAAATCAATTAATATAATACACCACATTAATAGAATGATGAAAAACTACATGATCATCTCAATAGAAACAGAAGAGGTATTTGATAAAATCCAGCACCGCTTCTTGATAAAAACACTTAGAAAAGTTGGAATAGAAGGAAAGTTCCTGAACATGATAAAACTGACAGCTAACATTATGCTCAAAAGTGAAAGACTGAAAACTTTTCCACTAAGATCAGGAATAAAATTTGAATGCCCACTGTCAACACTATTATTCACTATTGTTCTGGAAGATTTATCCAGAGTAATTAGGCAAGAAAAAGAAATGAAAGGAAGAAGAAAAACTTTCCCTCTTTGCAGATGACATTGTAGTAGAAATGGAAAATCCTGAAAAATCTACAAGAAAGCTACTAGAGGTAATAAACAAATTCAGCAACATGACAGGGTACAAGAAAAAGACACAAAAATCAGTAGGGTTCTGAACAGTGGTAATGAACAATCTGAAGAGGAAATTAAGAAAAATATTCCATTTATGATAGTAACTAAAAGAATCAAATATCTAAGAATTAATTTAACCAAGGACATAAAGAACATATACATGGAAAACTACAAAACATTGCTAAAAGAAATCAAAGAAGACTTAAATGGAAAGACCTTCCATGCTCATGGATTGGAAGATAGAGCAAAGACTTCAAATCTACCCTAAGAGATTTATAGGTTCAATGCAATAGAATCAAAATTCCAATAGTCTTCTTTGCAGAAATGGAAAAGCCAATCAATTTTATATGGAAGAGTAAGGGGCCTCAAATAGTGAAAAACATCTTTAAAAAGAGCAAAGTTGGAAGACTCACATTTTCTGATTTTACAACTTACTACAAAGCTGCAATAATTAAAACAGCATGGTACTAGCATAAGGACTGACTTATAAACCAATGGAATCAAATTGAGAGTTAAGAAATAGACCTTCACATCCATAGCCAATTGATTACTCAATTGGGAAAGAATAGTCTCTTCAAAAAATGGTTCTGGGAAAACTGGTTATCCAAATGTGAAAAAATAAAAGTGAAGTCCTATCTCACGTCATATGCAAATATTAACACAAAAAGGATCAAAGACCTAATTATAAGAACCAAGACTATAAAATTCCTAGAAGAAAATGTAGGGAAGCATGTTCAGGACCTTGTGGTTGACAATGGTTTTTCAGACTTTACATCAAATGCATGAGAACAAAAGAAAAAAAAATAGATAAATGGGACTTCATTAAAGTTAAAAACTTTTGTGCATTAACAGAATTCATCATGAATGTAAAAAGACAACCTACAGAATGGAAGAAAATATTTGGAAACCACATATCTGATAAGCGTTTAATATCCAGAATTTATAAAGAAATTCTACAATTCAATAAAAAAAAGACAAATAATCCAATTCAAAAATGGGGAAAAGACTGGAACAGACATTTCTTCCACAGAAGATATACAAACAGTTAAAAAGCCATGAAAAGATGCTCAACATCATTAGTCAGGGAAATGCAAACCAAATCCACAATGAGATACCATTTCACACTTACTTAAAAGACTACCATTAAAAGACAAAAAATAACAAGTATTGGAGAGGAAATAGAGAGATAGGAACACTTGTTCATTATTGGTGGGAATGTAAAAAGTCACAGCTGCTCTGGGAAATTTTGGCGTTTCCTCAGAAAGTTAAGTATAGAATTATATCAAGTTATTTATCCCAAAGAGTTGAAAGCAAGGCCTCAAGCAGATATTTGCAAACCATTGTTCATAGCAGCAGTATCAGCGTTTGCTAAAAGATGGAAGTAATGCAAGTGTCCATCAATAGATGATTGGATAAACAAATAGTGGTATATCCGTGGAATGGAATATTATTCAGTTGTGAAAAGGAAAGAAGTTCTGATACATACAACATGGATGAAACTTGAAGACATCATGTTGAGTGAAATAAGCCAATCACAAAAGGACAAATACTGTATTGATCTCACTGACAAGAAATAATTAGAATAAGCAAATTCATAGAGTCAGAAACTAGAATACAGCTTACTAGGGGCTGGGGTATGGACAGGGAATGGGGAAATAATGCTTAATTGGTATATAATTTCTGTTTGGGGTGATGGAAGAGTTTTAGTTATGGAAGATGGTGATGGCAGCACAACATTGTGAATGTAATTGACACCACTGAATATATATTTGAATGTGGTTTTATCTATGTTGCTAGTATAAAATTTTTTTAAACCATAGGACCATACAACACTAACAGTAAACACTAACTGTATTCACAAAGTTTAACACATACAGTGAACCCTAATGTAAACTATGGACTATGCAAGCATAACTCATTTTATTGTGTCTTGCTTTCTTGTGTTCCACAAGTAGTGTTTTTTACAGATTGAAGGTTTATGGCAACTCTGCATCTAACAAGTCTTTTGGTGCCATTTTTTTTCCAACAGCATGTGCTCACTCTGTGTCTCTGTATCACATTTTGGTAATTCTCACAATATTGCGAACTTATTCATTATTATTATATCTCTTATGGCAATGGATATGATCAGTGATCTTTGATGTTACTTTTGTAATTGTTTTGGGGTGCCACAAAATGCACCCATATAAGATGGCAAACTTAATGGATAAGTGTTGTGTGAGTTCTGACTGCTGCACTGACCTATTGTTCCCTGTCTCCCTATTCCCTGATACACAACAATATTGAAATTAGGCCCATTAATAACCCTACAATGTCCTCTAAGTGTTCAAGTGAAAAGAAGACTTGCATGTCTTTCACTTTAAATCAAAAGCTAGAACTGATAAAACTTAATGAGGAAGGCATGTTGAAAGCTGAGATAAACTGAAAACTAGGCCTCATGTGCCAAACAGCCAAATTGTGAATGCAAAGAAAAAGTTCTTGAAGGAAATTAAAAGTGCTGCTCCACTTTTAATTATGTTAGAATATTACATCTGCAGAGCGGGTGTATCTCAGTGAGTGCCTGCCTCACGTGCTACGAGGTCCCAGGTTCAATACAGTATCTCCTAAAAAAAAAAAAGTTGGAAGAAAAAAAAAAAGAATATTACAGTAACTTAGTTGATAAAGCAGCAGCGGGGTTTAAAAGGATTGACTCCTATTTTGAAAGAAGTTCTACTGTGGTTAAAATGCTATCAAACAGCATCATTTGCTACACAGAACTTTTTCATGAAAGGAAGAGTCAATCGATGTGACAAACTTCGTGGTTGTTTTATTTTAAGAAATTGCCACAGCCACCTCAACTTTCAGCAACGACCATTCTGGTCAGTCAGCAGCCATCGACATCGAACCAAGGCCCTCCACTGGCAAAAAAAACTTATGATTCACTGAAGGCTCAGACAATGGTTAGCATTTTTTAGCAATAAGGTATTTTTTTTTAATTAAGGCATGAATATTGTTCTTTTGGATATGCTATTGCATTCTATGGTATAGTATAAACATAACTTTTATATGCACTAGGAAACAAAAAAATTCGTGTGATTTGCTTTGTTGCAAAAATTTGCTTTATTGAGGTGGTCTGGAACCAAACCTGCAATATCTCACAGGTAATAATAATATTCTCTCATCAATTATAACAAAGGTACCATGCCAATATAAGGGTTAGGGTACATGGGAACTCTATTTTCTGCATGATTTTTCTGTAAACCTACAACATCTCTAAAACTTTTTGAATAAAAATAACTTTAAACATATTTATAGGTAATCATTTGCCAATGTCTATATTACCTTTGAATTAAATACCTGTTGGCCATTGCTTGTTAGGGCAAGTTTTTCTGACCCCACTGTAGTCACTGTTTCATAAGTGACTCATCATTGCATTGTAGTTTTAGACAATTTGCTAGTACAAAATATTCTAGATTTTATCTCTCATTTTTTTTTTTTAATCTTTCACTGTTTTGGTATAAACATTCTATTTATGGTAGAGCTTAATAATTCAGGTTAAGAGTAGGTTGTAACAATAACCATCTGTCCTCTTTCCCCATCTGAGTCCTTCTGTCATGAATAATTGCTGTTACCTCCTTGCTGGTGCTTTGCAGGAGATTTTGTGTTTTTGTTTTGTTTTGTTTCTCCAGTCTCTGCCTTCTTTTAGAATAATGGTGCTTAAAATACTACATGCTCAGTTCTCTGTGGCACTACACATGCAATCTCTGCTGTTGTCATTCCAAAGACTTCTTCTAGACTGCAAGAGAAACCATTCTTGTTAATGCCAGAGTCAAATAAAATGGAGATGACAAAGAAAAAAAACAAAAAAAAAAATGGAGATGAAATTTAAGTGGCTGGGTCAAGAATGATCCATTTTGTATTAAGCATCTCAGGGGACTGCCTCTTAAGGAATTAAGGGCAACTGGAGGAAACAAAATACACAGTCATGTTTATATTGATAAAATTGACCATCTAAATGGGATGAGAAAATTCTGATATTGCATCAAGGCAATGTTTGGTCAAAAATAAATTAAAAACGAATCCACATTTCCTAATGACGTCTTCTATTACATACTTACAAAAGTATCCCAATAGAAAGTGAGAGGGACGGGTGTTAAGATTTAATTTGTTATTAAAAGTAAATGCATTCTAGGAGGGCCAATGTAGAAGTTAACTTAGGAGATAAAAGGTCTGCTCAGAGGTGCTGTGTTATTAGACTTAAATGGGTGGCTCCTAAAAGGTTTGTTTCAGTTCAAGTGGAAGATTAAACAAGTTTATGTCACAATTCTCAAGAATTCTGCCTATTTATTCAATCAACATTTATTAAACATATTCCATATATCCAGAATTTAATATAGGGAATGGAAAGAAGATACAAAAGTGATAGGGTTATTGTTTAGATCATCAAGGAACTTTAATCTATTTGGGGAACTGAGACATAAATCCTAGGGAAAACAACTAGTGGATAATAGATATTCTCTAGTGATGTAACTTAAGGGGCCACAAATGCTTCCTCTTTTCAGAATATCTCTTCCTTTAGTCTGATGATTTTTACAAAGTTCTTGTCAGAGCCATCTATCAAAATTAGGTATTGTATTTAGGTAAAGGTATGGAATACACATGTACACACACACATACACACACACATCATCTTTGTAAAGTCCTATTGTAACATGGATGTGTTACTTAGGACTCATACAGCTATCAAATAACATCCCAGTTTTGCCAGAACACAAATATGGGTAGAGAATGAAATATAGAATGTTCCAGAATAGGGTGTGGGGTGTATAGGAGGACAAGGGAAGCTGAGAGCAAGGAAGGATGGATCTAAATAGAAAGTTTTACTAGGGCTGGCCCTACATTAAGCAACTTGAGAATGATAAAGCACTGTGTAATTAAGGGTACAATGATGTGACTCCTGTTAGAAAAGGGAAAATTAGTGTGGGGTAGAGTGAGCAGGGGAAGATTGGGAAGTACCTTGAAAGTCTTGAACTGGAACTTGAAGGAAATACTGTGTAGGATATAGATTGGCAGAGAGGAAGGACCTTCTGGGCAGAGGAAAGAACTTGAGGAGAGGCACAGAGGGGAAAGTTATGTGGTGGCTTTAGAGAAACAGAGGTGGATTTGTTCCGATACAATAAGGGGCATGATGGGTAATTATGAGATTGATAAAGTGAGTTCAAGTTACAGTCCTCGGGACTAGATTTTTAGTGAGATATAGGCAAAACATGAATCTGCCAATCACAAAGAATTGAAGCCTTGGGGATAAATGATAAAAAAAGAACAGAAAGCTAAGAATAAATTTTCTTGGAATGTTCACAATCAGGTGAGAAAGAACAAAGTCATGATAATTAAGAGAAAATAGATAATCAGAGAGATGGAAGTAAAGAGGAAGAGAGACCTTTAAGAAGGATAATATGATCAGTGGTATGAAAGGATGGTCTAAAGAATTGATTTTTTTTTCTCCCCCTTGAATGATTGTCTAGCTGGATATAGAATTCTGGCATAAACTTTCTCTTAGTACTTTGAAATTATTATTCCATTTTCTTTTAGCTTCTGTTGTTACTGCTGAAAAGTGAGGTGTCTTTTCAATTATCATTCATCTGTAGGTAATTTGTCATTTTTCACTGGTTACTTTTAAGCTATTCTCCTTGCCCTTGTTCTGCAAGCTCACTAAAATGTGGCTTTCATTGCTGTTGTTGTTTAAGGTAGAATTTGCTGAAGATTTTTTTTTTGTGTGTGTGTGTTGTTAATATTTTACTTTTAAAGATGCTTTAGATTACATAAATGTTACATAAAAAATATAGGGGATTCCCATATACCCAACCCCTCCTTGTCCCACACTTTCCTCCATTAACATCTTTCACTACTATGATACATTTGTTACAATAGATGAACACATATTGAAGCATTGTTATAACCATGGACTATAATTTACATTATAGTTTACCCTTTGCACTGCACAATTTTATAGGTTTTGACAAAATGTATAATGGACTGTATCCATCATTGCAATGTCATTCATAACAATTCCAATGTCCCAAAGTGCCCCATGTTACATCTATTCTTTCCTTTCCCTCCCTTCAGAACCTCTGGTGGCCACTGCTTTTATATCAATGATACAAGTTCTTCCATTGCTAGAATAATAATAAGTCCACTTAAGTCCATAGTTGCATTACCTCCTTATGTTTGTTCATTCCTCAATCTTGAGGATTTGGGGATGGTGATGCCCACTCTGTTTTTTATTTAGAGGGGGCTTAGATCCCATGGGGCATATGGACGGAACTGTCTTGTTTGCAGTTGTAGATACTCTGTTTTGGGGGATGGACATTGTCATCATCTTTTTGTTAGCTGTCCTGGGCAAATCCAATGAACTGGAGAGTAGGTGTTGCAACTCTTGCTGAGATTCAGGGCTCAACCAGCATATGAACAGACCAAGATTTAAGTCTCTGGGACATATATTTAATGAGTATAGTGCTAATTATAGGTTCAAATAAAAGGGGCAGAAGGGTCACATGTAGGGAAATTGTAAATGAGTCTAACTCTGTTACATTGGGAGCATATACTCCAAAGTAAGGCCAAATGACAGGGTGCCAAATTCCTGAGATTGCCTGCCCTGCCTACAGTGTCTAGATGTCTCTAGAGTCCTCAGAAGTCCTGCTGTTTTGAGACACTATTTACTGTTGCAGTCAATGAGATCCTCCTGAGGTGTGCATAAGTGTAACCTCTGGAATGACCTCCCAACTCACTTTGAAATCTCTTAGCCATAAAAACTCATTTGTATTTAAAATTTCCTCCTTTTGGTCAAGGTCTTTTCCCAAATGCATCGCTAGCTGGCTCTTGGTAATAATCCCTTGGTGCCAGGGAGGCTTATTCCTGGGAGTTATGTCCCATGCTGGAGAGAAGGTAGTGCATTTATATGCTGATTTGGCTTAACTAAGAGGGTTTCACGAGGTAACTCTTAGGTACTATGTAATACTATGCTAATTTTCAATTTCTTGAGAAAAGTTTCATAAGTACAACAATCAGTATCAAGGACCTAGCATAATGGTCTGTCCTCCTTCACTAGGCATTGCCCATGTTTTATTTATCCTGCTTAGGCTGTGAGCCATAAATCTGAGGATTTATGTGTTTTAGCAATTCTAAATTTTTTTCAGATATTATCTCTTTAAATATTTCCTTTATCCATTCTCTTGATTCTTTTAAGAGACCCAAAAGTTTTATAAAGGTAGTTGTTAGACCTTCTCATTTTCTTCTCCATCTCCATTTTACTCTCTTTTATATTTTCCATCCCTTCATCTCTCCAATTATAATATACATAAGTTTTTCAGATCCAACTTCTAATTTATCAAGTGTCACTTCACCTGGGACTATTCTGCTTTTTAACTCAATTATTGATATTTAATTTTAATTACTTCTATTTTTCATTTATAAAATTATATTTGATTATTTCTTTCAAAGTTGTATTTTTTTTTCATAGGGCCTCTCTTATCATATTTTTAGAATCTTTCTTTTATGTCCTTAGTCCTATTATGCTTATTTTATATTTCCTAAGTTGTTGTGACTTGTGACCAAGACTATATCGCCCATGAAACTGATAATATTTACTATCTGGGCCTTTGTAGAAGAAGTTTGTCAATGACTTAAATCCAAAGGCAGGGTAAGTGCTGGTATAAGGCTACAGATTCTCAGGGAGACCAGTTTCCTTTCACTCAGAGCCCAAGTTTCCAAGTTCCCTTTTTTTTTCTTTTGATAGTTCACACCTTCACTAAGGACATGGGCCATGAATTCCTCTGAAATTTCAGTTAACTCCCTATCTTGTAAAAGTTCAAGGTCCAAGAACTCATACACTGAGAGCATTTAAATTCAAGCCTCTAGATCTAGGAAAACACATGTCCCTGATACACAAGCACCTCCTCCACAGGATTGCAGCAACCTCAAATCCTATACTCACTACTCTTCATTTTTGTCTCCTGCAGATATCACAAATCAGCACTAATTATATTTTTCCAGCATGTATAGGTGTTTTATAACAAGATGTTTTCTAAGTTATGTAATATGCCAAATTTCTGGGGATTGGAAGTTGTGTAAAATATAACTGGAGTCTTAGAAAACTGAAAAATTCTAAATTTTACTAAAATAGTTTTAGGATTTTGAAGCACACTGTTTCTGTGGAATCATAAAGGTGGAAGCTATTTAAGAAAATTGAGAAAGGAAAGGGAAAGCCTAAGGACATTTATATTACTAGAAGGAAAGCTAAAAAATGTAACATGGGACTGTATAAAATAGTGAAACCTTATGTAATACATGAATAGGAGTGATATTGCATATATATGACTGTTTTTTACAAAATATAAATACAAATACACTAGAGAGAAGGAAACAGAATAACAGCTATATACAGCAGGGGAAGCATAGAGAGATTGAGAGTTTTGTTTGTTTGTTTGGTTTTTGTTTTTTATTATTATTATTATTACTGGAATATGAAAATGCTCTAAAAATGATTGGAGTGATGAATGCACAACTATGTGATTATACCGAATACCATTGATTGTACACTTTGGATGGATTTATGCTTTATTAATATTTATCAATAAAATTGATTTGTTAAAAGAAATTCCAATTTTATTACTATGAAAACCTGATGAAAAAATATTCTTCCTCATAGGATGGAACCTGAGTTACTAAGATCATGTCTAGAGAGATTCAGGATATTTACCTAGAAGGTGGAGAGTAGATTCCATTCCACCCTATTCTATCCTTTCCAAAAGAGGTACTGCCGTTGGGTCTCTATTCAACCTCCAATACTGAAATTCAAGTAAGAGTTTTGAGGAAAAATTTGCTTAGAGAGGAGCAAGCAACACACCTTTTCTCAGGAGCCTTGTGGAATAAAAGTGCGAATTTCTCAGTGCTATGAACTAGCAAACTTATCAAGATAGGAGTGGCCTTAAGTTTATGTGAGTAGGCATCATTTGAAACATCCTAAAAAGTGCCGTGACCAAATATGTCTCTACCACCACTCTACCTGGGAACATTTACAAATAACTGCATGCAATATTAATGCAAAGGTATGGAACCTACAGTTGTATTCATGCCATTTGAGAGCTAATCAATGCTTCCTTTTTTTTTTT
>JAQZBX010109372.1:0-10461 GCA_029593785.1 Cabassous unicinctus
AAAAAAAAAAAAAAAAAGAACAGACGGAGTTTTAGGAACCACTTTTATAGAATGAAGGACAGAGTATAATGTGTTGATGTGTGCAGGCCCACAAGGGTGTCCTAGTTCATGGCAGAATACAAAAAGGAACGTGTTCTTATTTCATCTAGTGCTGTCCTAATGCTCATTGCTACAGTCTGTGATGTTTTCTGACACTGTATTAAGAATTTAATGTGCCGATTTAGCACTTAAGGATCTACTATTTTTTTAATATTGTGATGTGCTATCAAATAGGAAACTAATCAGAATGTTGGGATGTTGGGACCAAGACAGAATTTTATTCAAACAAACAATACCATGTGCACTTGGTTGACAGATAATTCATTTCAGAAAGTAAAATAGGAGCATTGTGGTCAAACCTGCAATTCTTACTGGATATGGTTTTAGATTGTTGATATCCATTTCATATTTTTTCCCAAATTGTCTGAACATCTGTGGTAGGACCAAGCTAAAAATTTGAAAGCCCAGTGGATCCATCCATATAGGAGGATTTATGGAATGCAAATGTAAAGATAAATGAGGCCAGTATGAATGTGTGTTTATGTATGTATATATATACATGCATGTGTATGTGTGTGTGTATGTGTGTATTTATGTGTGTGTGGGTTTATGCATGCGATAAAAAAGAAGGCTCAATGGAGTATTTTTCTTAAGATTAGAGAATTCATCTCTTTTTTTTTCATAATTCTTACTATGGAAGTGGTAGAAAAAGCTATTGTTATTAAAATTTTGTTTAAGGGTATTGCAAAGCATTTGGCTATACCCTACAGAACAGCAGGGAAGACCTAGTGAGATTATGCAATAATAATAAGATCAATTCCAGCTCTTCATTATTGGAATATGTTTTTCATATTAAGAAGGATAATAGGAAAAATTCATTACTTGGCTTCTGAGAGCTAATATTCAGGCTCTGTGGCTCTGCTCTGTTATATAGAAGGCAATTAGCTGAAGATATGTGGCTTGTCCAAGATCACCCAGCAAGTTATTGGCATAGTAAGAATGTGAACACATGCGCTCTCAGGTTCCCATCTGTTGCCTGGTTCATTTGGCTGCTCTGCTAAGAGTGGGTGTATGTATGTATCTTTATGTAGTGTTTCAGGATTGAGAAAGGGAAAGTAGGATGGCTGGCGCATTGTTTCAAATTAGACACAGGTAAGTGGGATGATAGCATTTTCTTTCTTTCTCTATGTATTTAAGAAGATATTGAAAGTGGTTCTAACATTTTGAAAGAGAAATTGAATGGCATTGTAAATCACCACATCCTATTTCAAGCATTTGAGTATGTAATTCTGTATTATTTTAGATATATTTAAACAAATTAGTCAAAAATTGATTTTATCCCCATAATTTCAATTCTTATGAACAATAACAGACATGGAGATTTTGAAAATGAACATGAATAACCTAAATAATGAACCCAGCCTTTTCCTAACATGTTAATTTTAATTTAACAAAGCTTTGAGATCTATTAAAATATATATGATATGTGTTCTACATTGTGGTAGATTGAATTACATAGCCCAAAAAAGGCACCGTCTTAATCTTATACTTGCTCCTTTGGGTGTGAACCCATTTGTAAATAAGACCCTGTGAAGATGTATTATTTGTTAAGGTATAGATTCTTTTGTGAATAGAACTTCTAAGATTCTATTTAGTTACAACCCAACTGAATTACGGTGGGCTTTACTTGCTATTATTGAAGGCTTCATAGAGAGAAACCAGGAGTCAGAGAAATACACAGGGATAATCTGGAAGTCAGTAGAAACTGGAAGAGCAAATAGGAGAAGAGAGAGATCATCTCTGCGACAAGAGGCAGAGATGCAAGCCAAGGAACACCAAAGATTGCAGGAAGGCAGCACCGGAATGTCAAAATCTTTGGAGAGAAAGCATGGCCTTGCTGGTGCCTTGATTTTGGACTTCTAGTTTCCAAAATCATGAGACAATAAATTTCTGTGGTTTAAGTCAATCAGTTATGTGATTGTGAGAGTAGGCTTGGCAAATTAAGACATACATCATTAAGAATTACTGATTTTAGAATAGTAGGTTCTATAACACTTTTATATACAGTCAGAAAAGAAGAATATAGTATTGTTCTTGATGGGAAGAAGGTTCAAGATAGAATTTTTATTCAACAACTACAGAAAGCTTTGTGCTAAACAAAGCTGAAAATAAAATGAAGGAAAGAATGGAAAGTAGGAAAACAGTAAGGAGTCACAATCAGAAAGAGTAAGAGAGGAAGGATGAAAAGAATGATGGAGAATAAAGCAATTGGAGGAAGGGAAAAATGATAGCAAAAGAAGGGAGAAAAGGTCAATATAGTTGCATCTTAGGCAAGGTCAGAAATAGTATTTAATATTTTGTTTTTTCTTGGGAAGAGAGTTTTACACAGTAATGTGGAGTAAGAAGACTAATTATGTGAATATTGGTGGCATAGTCTTTAATTGGACCTTTGAGAGGATGATATATATATTTCCTTGTCTTCTACCATCTTCCTCCAGTACTGAGAGTAAGTAAACAAATGAGGAATACAGAGGAGTCTGCTCATGTAAAATGTACTCTTACTTCTCCAAGTGATGTTTCTTTTTCCAGTAATATGGAGACCACAACTGGGAGAAAGATAACCATATTATGCATATGGCACAAACAGAAGAATGCAATTGAAAACCAGAGCAGCCCAAAGAAATATACGATAAATGGGGCTGCTCTTATGTTTTAAGAGATGATTATATTCCTTTTACACCTACTATTTTTTAAGAATAAAACACACCCAATGACAGAACCATTAAGATAGAATAAAAGGACCAATTCAAATAAAACGATGGTAGTTATACACACAGTTACCTAAAATGTTCCTCTTAAATTCAAATACACTAAATTGGAAAGAGTTCTTTTAATACAAGTATAAAGTGGGAAATTTTAATGTAAGAGAATATAAATGTTATTTATTTTGATTACCCAAAATGTATACATTTTCTATTTAAGACATCAGTGTATTTTAAATGTTTTAATTATTTTACTAGTTATGCTTTATCAGAAAGCTTTACTTTGCAAGAGAATTTAAAAGGGCAACACTAAGTTAAAAGTAAAATTGAAGAATATTGGGAAATTCAAAGTAAATTTTCATTTATTAGTGGTCTCTAATGGTCAGATATAAAATTATAAATCTCTAAATAAATATAAGCACTAATGTAAGAAAATTAAAATTGAATAATTTTCTTAATACGCTTAAAAACATACTCCTTAACTTGATCTACAGTAAAATTATACCCATTTCTCTAGATAACTTTGATATTCAGCAAGATCCTGAATTTTAAAAAAAAGTAATCTATTTAATTCTGTAGCCACCAAGTGTATCTCCTTGATTTTTGAATAAAAAGCAAAGTAGAGTTAATCTCTCTAATTATCTGATAAATTGATTATTATGAAGTAATAAAAATAAAAAAAAATTTAAACTGATGACAGAACTTCTGAAATATGGTATATCAATCAGTTATAAAGAAATGGGAATGATTCAATGCAGTAATACAACTCAAAAATTAATATTTACTATTAGACTCTTAAAGCAACTATTTCATGTAAAGAACTTTATCCGTTTAAATTAGGAATCAAGACTGATTTATTGAAGGTTTTCGGTGTGACCCTTGTGTTTTTTATAGGTCAACCTTGTCATTGATGTGTATCCTCTAAAGAATGCCAACTGTCCAAGGTACTCCTTAATAATCTTCTTGTTATGGCATGCAGTTTCTATTTTTACCATGTATGTGTCAACTTCAAGGATTTTAAGGTGACTCACAAACTTTAAATTAACCTGGTGAGTATAAATTCCTAAAACATGCCAAAGGGAAGAAATGAACCCTTACTTTTGTTGAGTTGTAGCATTGTGCACAAGTGATTTGGCAGCAGTGACAAGTGACTTAGCATATGACACTTTGAGGGCAAACAGCTTCCAGTAGAGTAGTATTCCAGGGCTTTTTTTTTTTTTTTTCCTTTTAGGTCAGGGCCTATAGTGTCTCAGATAAGTGACTTGCAAGCCTCAGGCAGCTAAAACTCAAGGACATAGATGATAAGTGGGTTTGGCAATGATGCCAGATGAAAGAGTACAGTTGAACTCATGGTAGCCTATTTTTATCTTTCCCACGTCTGCCTTTCTTCCCCAGAGACCTGCTTTCTTTTTCTGTACCATTTTTCATCCAAGACTATTAATGGAATATACAACATCAATAACATAACTAATCTGTGAGGTAGACACAAAAAAGTCTCTCCAGGCATGGAGATCTGGAAGTAAAAGCACAGTAAAGAGGAGTTAAGAGTATAGTTTCCTGTCCTCACTCTGTTATCCTGGGTAACTCAGTTAAATTCTGGGTATCCTTTAATATTTTATAAAATGAGAGATTTGTAGTATTTGATATATAAGATCACTGCTAACTCTGCAATTCCATTATTTTTCCTCCTTTTTTTGGTCATAATTTTCTACAGTCATAATTTTATATTATCAATTGTTTCACCCTTCTTTGTCACCAGCTGTCACACTTAACATTCATTCTTCTTGTAACAATCACCACAAATCATATTCTGTATCTTTAAGTATTCTGGAACTGTAGACTTTTTTCCACATAACATATCAATATTTTTTATTGCATTATACACTCAAATTCTCTATTTATTTATACACAAGTGGCATTCATATTATTTATCTCCAAGGATAGTAAATGATATTTCTCACAATTAAACAGCCTGACAAGCCACACCAAATATGGAAACTGGTAATTATGAACTATATGGATTGTATTTACTGAGTCTACGTGAGAAATCTTTATATAAAATCCTTACACTCTCTCCTGGCACAAAAAGTTTTACTCAATAAAACTTCCTCCAATCCAGGCATTTCAGTGTCCCCTAGACTAAACTGCTATAAATTTCTGTGATTAAATATTGACCTATCAATTCCCACAAAGTATGCAAAAAGAAGACCATTACCATGGTATGTTCTTTCCAAGTTTCAAAATGACTCTCTTTTTTCATCTTTCTAGTATCATTGCTATTATTTTAAGGACTTTTATAAATGTAGCTTGATTTTAGGCTTCTAAGTTCAACAGCCAATTTTCAGTGATTCCACGACAACAAAATTCCACATTGGTTTTTTTTATTTTCATTTTTTTGCAATAATAAGCTTTATTTTTAGAAAAGTTTTAGAATTTCAGAAAAATTACAATTACTCTAAAAGAATAAGGAATTCCTATGTAGCACTCCCCCCACCCATCTGCCATTAGTGTTGTACATTTGTTACTGCACAAATGTTACAATTAATGAACCAAGATTGAAACATTGCTACTAACCAAAGTCTATAGTTTACATTATGCTTTACAGTTTGTGCTGCACAGTTTTATAGGCTTTGACAAATGTACAATGCAATCCACATTATTTTTGTTTGTCATAGTCTCTTGCAAATTCTATTTGAAATTATCCTTACACCTGACGACCTTTGGTATTGTATGTTATTTAGATTGCAAACTCCACCTCAGTGTACTTTTATTACTCATGAAAATTAATACATCTTTGTTCTCAACCTATATGGCACTTTTCTGAGATCCTTCAAAGAAGTTTTCACTTTAAAGTAGGACAGGTGATACGAAAGCATTACTAAAAGTCAAGTGTTTTCTGGTGCAAACAATTGCACAGATTTTAGAAAGAAACATTCAGTAATATTATTTAACATATTCCTATAAATTTGAAAAAAATAATTTAAATATGTGCAATTCTTTATCTATAAAATATTAAAATTGACAGTGGAAGAAAGGAGAACTTCAGGAAGAAAAACCATTAGATAAATTAAAATGTTAGCAAAAAATATTCAACACTCTCCCAAAACCCCAGGCCTATAAGGTTTTACAAATGAGTTCTACTATGCTTTCAAGGAAAATATAATAAGTGTTTTATAGAGCTTTTCTAAACTCTAGGAAAAGAGGAAAAAACTTCACAATATATTTTTTCAAAATCAGATAAAGACAGGCCAAGAAAAGACAATTATAATCTAAATTCCTGTAGTGATGCAGATTAAGTTTACACTTATCTTCATGGAAGGAAAAAAGGAAGGAAGGAAGGGAGGGAGGAAGGCAGGGAGGAAGGAAAGCAGGGAGGCAGGGAGGAAGGAAGGAAGGAAGGAAAGAAGGAAGGAAGGAAGGAAAGAAGGAAGGAAGGAAGAAAGGAAGGAAGGAAGGAAAGAAAAGAACAACTGATAAATATCAACACCTGTTTCTTATTTTTAAAACTCAGGAAACTAGAACTAGAAGATAACTTTCTTGTAAGTTAATATAGGATATTAACAAAACCTTTATTGAATAGAGAATTTCCAGGCCCTTTTCCATTATAATCAGGGGCAAAGCAAAAGTATCCTCTATTATAAGTACTGTTTTTATTTTACTGGAGGTTCTGGTCAATAACATATGATAAGAAAATTAAGTAAAAGGTATAAAAGTTGGAAGAGGAGACAAAACTGGCATTATGTATAGATGGTATGATAATTTACATAGAAGCATTATCAAATAATTAGAACTAAAACAAACATTCATCAAAGTTGCCAATATGACATTAACTTATGAAAATCAATTGTATTGTACATTTGTACTGGCAGTGACCAGCTATAATCTAAAATACCATTTAGGTTAAAAACCAAAACAATATGGTTTAGGTGATACCCTAACTAAGAATGTAAAAAGGCTTATGGTTGAAATTGTAAAATTTTATTAATAAGTGGGAAGGAGGATTGCAACAGGTAGAAAATTAAACTACTCTTTCTGTTAAATATACCAACCACTTCATGTTGCTATTTACTAGTTGAAAGATAATGAAGAGTCCTAAATTATGTGCTATTTAGCAGAGTGTATTTTGTATCTCAATTTGCTTGTTAATAAACCTGGAATCCATAGATAAATGAGACTTGTCTCCCTGGAATATGTTAAATAAACAAAATAATTACTGGAATATAAAGGAAAGAAATTTCATAATCTTAATGATTCCTTTGTGCAAGTTGTGCCATGTATGAATTACTTGGAACCTCACATGTGAAATCTAAACCATAGTAGATTCTAGCACATGAAGAAAAGACCCAGGGAATTGGAGAATTCTCAGACATATCCATGTATCATCGATGTTTTGTGATTGCTTGGATCCTTTAAATTATTTCTTTGAGTCTGATTTGAAAATTTAACCTTTTGTGCTAGGTCAAAAGCTTTTTGTTTGTTTGTTTGTTTTGAGTAAAAATCAATTGACCATAGATATTAGAATTTATTTCTGAGTTCTTAATTTTATTCCATTGGTTTATCTATCCTTATTCAAGTGCCACACTCTTTGTTTATTGTAACTTTGTAATAAGTTTTAAAATTTTTTTTATTAAAGCAGTTTAATCACATACTATATGAAGAGGATCTTAATAAAAGAGAAACTTAACATGTTCATGGATGTGCAAACAATCTTAGCTATGTCAAATCTACTAAAGTTTATCTTTAACTTTATGAATTTTATCTATAAACACAATGAAATTCTAATAAAATTATAGGAGAAACTTTTAGAAAATTAAACTTATTCTGTAATTTTACCTGGCAGGATAAAGTTAAGGACATCTATTAAAATTCTAAAATGGGCAGCTACTAATATTTAGGGCACTATTAGAAATAAGACACTTAACAAAGACATAGAAATTAAAATAAGTGTAGCTCTTGTATTAGAAAGGACAAGTAGACCAGAGAGAATCTAAAAAGAAACCTATGTATATATGGTTACTTCACATATAAAAATAGGTAGTGGGGGAGGGGCCAATACTTTTATAAGTAAATGATGGGCAGTTTGGCTCAGCATATTGATTTTTAAAGTTGAATTCCAAATTTGGACTAAAAAATTACTTCATATAGATTAAACACCCAAATGTCACAAGTAAAACTATAACATTAATACGAAAAATATACCAGAGTATTTTTATGACTGCAGAATTGGAAAGAATTTCTTAAACAAACGCCTACAATATAAACTATGAGTAGATGTGTGTTGTTTGGGTTGTAAAAAAGTGAAAGATTTCAGTTCAAAAACTTCAACACAGGCAAAGTTAACTGCTTCATGACAGAGTAGGAAAAGATATTTGCAATTTTAGACACAAATGATTAATATTTATATTATTAAAAGAACTCATTCAACTCAACAGGCAAAGTAATTTTGTAAATATGGGCTGAAGATAAGAATAAAATTATTAGCTAATATTTATATAGCAATTACATGTACTAGATACTGTTAAGCATTTTATACACATTAACTTAACACCCCTAAAGGTTCTATGAAATAAATATTATTAGCCCCATTTTAAAAATAAATAAGCCGAGGCACAGAGAATTAAGTAATGTACCCAACTTTGTTCTTGTCTAAGGAGTGAAGGCGTGATTTGCCTCAAATCTGTGTTGGTTCAGAATCGTGTTCTTTACTATTTTGTTATATTGATTGTTAGGATATATTCATATAGCTAATATGCACATGATCATCCTCACTAGCAAATATGGAAATGTGTATTAAAGCAAAAATAGCATACCTCCTAGAAGTAGCATATTGACAAAAACTTAAAGGGAGTTTAAGTTTTTTCTTACACTATGAAATGTAAGAATATGGAGAAATTGGAACATTCAAGCATTGCTAATGGGAGTATAAACTTGTGCAGCTGTTCTAGAGATATTAGGTAACACCTTATTAAAGGATATATGCAATACCCCATGTCAAGCAGTCCCGTAGCAGAGTATATACCCAGCAAAATCTTTCCCACAGGTCTACAAGCAGATATTCATAAAGGCATTCATTACTGTGCTGTAGTTCTTAGTAGCAAAGAGATGTAGGCAATTTGAGTCCATTACTGTGATATAAATATATGTGATATATAAAATGTGGCATGTATGTATGATAAAAGACATGCTTCTAAAATAATGAGTTATATTTATGATAGAAACCTGGATATATCTCAAAAAACAAAATGTTGAATGGAAAAGTCAGAACAAAATATGATTTCTAAGACAACACTATTTATGAAAATGAAAACTCACACCTCAAACAAATCTAACACTTGTTGAAAATACATTTATACTTAATTCAATATACTTTAGATGGATTGGGAAGCCATGCATTCAACATACTAGAGCAGATGCCCATGGCCATGAGTGTATGGGAGAATATGGGAATTAGTGTTGTGAGAAAAAAACAAAAATAAAACAATAAAAAATTAAAATAAAACAGTAAAAATGCAAGAAATTTTAATTTATAAACTTGTACTCTGTGTTATTTAGAGCATTCATATTTATTTTCGGTTTGTTAAAAATGAAATCAAGCATTCATTTAATATATCAACTTCTCTCAGGTCCGTTTTCTGCTATGATTTGAGATAAGCAGTATTTTAAAATATTATCATTATTTTAAAGTCAATAGCAGATGTCCTTGTAACCATTTGAAGTATATATCCTATATATATTTTTTTGTGCTGCTTCATATGTTAACAGTCCTCAACTTATTATTATTATTTTTAGCTTAAGGCTGTTAAAGCACTCGTCTTCCTTTAAGACCATAAAGCATGACATGAAGCAGGTATTTATTTAAAAGTGTGTTTTAATTCAATTAATACTCAAAACTGTTTTAAATAAAAAAATATAAAAAAATTTTTCAAAAGTAAAAATAAAATTATTACTTTGCAATATATAAACATTAGGAATTATAGTATGACATGATGAAAATGAGAAATTAAAATATCTATAGTCTTTATCCAGTTGGTTTTATAACTTATTTTTCCAACTGGATGTAAACAGAATGAGCGTGTTTAATCCCTAACATTGGCTCTTGAGCGTTCATTGATTTCAGATATGATGTGAATGCAGGATGACTCATTCAATATGATTCATTGCCCTTGAGGAAGGTGAACTAGAATAGCTCAAATAGGGAAGATGAATTCCCCATAGCATCTCAGAATGTAGCAATTTTAAAAGCTAGAAATATTTTTCCGCACAATTAGCACCAAATCACATTGTCAGGGATTTGCCTTCAGGTCATTAGCAAATATGTTCACTAACAACTTGCACAAAGTCGGCTGGGAAAAAAAGACTTTTCTCTGAGTTAGAACTGTGACTGATTTCAAATTAAACCATTCTTATTAGAATTCTATCAATAGTTTTCCACTTTCAGTATTTCTGTTTTAACCCTGCAATGACATTCAAAAATGTATTTTCCACCTCATCTATTTCTTTACTATCTAAATATTTATTAAAAATTTGTTTAATTATTTAATATTCATTCTGCTACTCTTACTAAGAAAATTTTATCATTCATCATAGATATTAAAATAATATGTGAGCTCTCTCTTTAAAAGTTTTACATATGTTAATGCTGCAGTATATTTACTGTGAA
>JAQZBX010109373.1:0-10469 GCA_029593785.1 Cabassous unicinctus
TAGGGAAGGGATAAAGAATGAGAGAGGTGCAAATATTCTTGCTGACCTTGCGAATATTCTCACTGACGTGATTTTGTGAAAATCAGGGTAGGCTAAACATTCGCTATATTAGAAACCATGCATGTGTCCCCAGACCTAGTTTTTCTCCCTAGGTCTGGTTTTTAGAATGCTGGTGATAAACTAAGCCTGATTTATTATATGACCATCCTGTATGGGAAAAGACTGTAACTTTGGGTATCTTTGGTCAACCTTAAGAGATATAGCAGGGGGACCAAATGTGGCTCAGTGGTTGGGCGTCCGTCTCCCATATGGAGGGACCTGGGTTCGATCCCCAGGACCTCCTGGAAAATTTTAAAAGAAGAAAAATATAGAAGGCACGTGGGCTACCAGGCCCCATGCACGGGTGCGCCGTCAGGCCCCGCGACCCACGCAGCAAGATGATGACATAACAGGAGAGTGACACAAGGGAGAGCCAAGACGAGATGCACCGAAAAACCAGGAACTAAGGTGGCACAGGCGGTAAGACGCCTCTGTCCCACATCAGAGATTCCGAGGATTGAATCCCAGTGAAGATAGGAGGAGAAGGATGAGAAGAGAGGGCAGGAAACGGACACAGAGAGTTACCCAGTGAATGGACACAGAAACAGCAAAAACGGGGGAGAGGGTGTGTGTGTGTAAAAATGGATAAAAGTAAATAAATAAATAAATCCTTTTAAAAAATATATAGGGGAGGAAGATATGGACTGTAGTTAGTAGGAATACTTTGACGATGCTCTTTCCTTTTTTATTTTTTTTAAAGATTTATTTATTTATTTATTTATCCCTCCCTTGCTGCTTGTGTTTGCTGTGTCCATTTTGCTGTGTGTTTTTTCTGTGTCTGATTATCTTCCCCTTGCTGTGAGGTCTTGCTGCATCAGCCCACCGCGCCACGCGGGCTGGCCTGCCCTCACAAGGAGGTCCCGGGAAGCGAACCCGGGGCCTCTCATATGGTAAATGGGAGCTCTATCGATTGAGCCGCGCCCGCTTCCCATGACGATGCTCTTTCATGATTTGTTAACAAATGTTTTACAACAATGCTGGGTGTTTGGGGCGGGGGGTGATGTGTGGGAGCCCTGTATGATGTTATACATGTTTGTTTTGTAAGTTCATGATGTTTACTGAACACTTAAAGTTTATTTATGTTCATGAATGAATACTTCAATAAATTGTTTAAAAAAAAAAAGAATGAGAGAGGAAACATATTTAGTTAGAGTGTTGAGAAAAGCTTAACCAAGAAGTTTCATTTCAGCTGACACCTGAAGGATGAGAAGGTGCTAGCATGTAGAAGAGCTGGAGGAAAAAGCATCCCAGACAGAGAGAAGAGCAAGTGCAAAGGCCCCGCGGTGGAACAGAGCTTGATGTTTCTGAAAAATTGAAAGGGAAATGGTATGGATGGAGCATGGTAGGCAAGGTCAGTTCCTCCCTCCTCAATACCTTTATAAAACGCTCCTCCCCTCCCTGTACCCACCCTAACCCCCAGCCCAACCACATTTGCCAAATTAACTCCTACTTATCCTACATTTGTCAGCTCAAAAGTCACTTCCTCAGGGAAGTCTTCCCTGATTCCCTTATTACACCTTCTCATAGCACCTTGAACCTTTCCATTACTCCCCTAATCACAATTTGCATTTTGGGATTATTTGTGAAATGATTTGGCAGCACCTGTCTTCCCAGGAGACAGCAAGCACCAAGAGAGCAGATAACATGTCTGGGCTGCTCACCACTGTACCCCAGCCCCTAGCACACAGTAGGTGTCTGGTGTGTTGAACAAATGGATGGCTGAGCCCCGAACTTCTGGAGGATGCCTGTTGTCAAGGACACAGGCGGGCAGCCATAAGTAAGGCCTCCGGCAGGCGATGTTCTCAAGAGTTTACAGCCTCATAAATCCCATGGCTGGCGGCACGATTAGGACTGAGTCAAAATGCAAGAAATTTAATTTCCCAGTGCTCATCCTGCAAGGCCTTGTAAACTCATCCTCTTAAACCAGTAGCCATAAACCTTTGATTAAGCACCGCATAGCTTCATGTTACCCACAAATGGTTGCTGGGCCCAAGGAAAAAGCAAAATTCAGCTTCCACTAGAAGTTGCTTGAGTGTTTTAATTAATATTTGGTAGAGCCCTTCATAATGGCCAGAGCTCTCACTGCCTATATCTGTAACAAAGACATCTACCCAGCAAGTCTGCTGATGAGTCCAGTCCAGTGAGGAAATGATAAAGAATCTCAAATATAGCTTTCAAAAACATTATGGGATACAGTAATGTTTCAGTGAATTTGCATAGCACTTTAGGCTTCTCATCCCACGTCTACATCCTTGATCTCCCTTGATCCTTGCATTGGGTCTGTGAGAAGAGCAAAGCAAGAATTATTAACCCCACTTAATGGAAGAGGAAATAGAAGCCCAGAAAGGGAGCTTTCCCAGGCCATGCAGCTCATGAAAGCCCCAGGACTTGAACCCAGGTCTCAGGATCTCCAAATCTCTCTCCACACCATTGGTGGTGGTAGTGAGAAGTTTAATACAATGGCAATTGTGCTTAAATAGCAGTAGGAAGTGGCTCAAATCTTAGGCAGAACTTCCTGACCATAAACATTCTATATCAGGAAGCAGCTGTGGCTCAAGCAATTGAGCTCCCATTTACCACATGGAGGACCCGGGTTCAATCCCCAGGACCTCCTGGTAAAAAAAGAAAAAAAAAAGGCGTCCCACACCTGTGCAGTGTGGAGAGGCGCAGGACCCCAGGCGGCAAAGCGATACACCAAAAAAAGACAAAGATTCAACCAGATAGAAAAAGAAAAAAGGAAAAAAAACACATTCTATATCACTCAACCATCCTACTTGGGGAGGCTGTAGGTTGCAATGCCCTCTTCATCAAGGTTTGAAGAAAAGACAGCTTTTGGGGGGATGGTTTAACTATAATTCTGACCAAATGTAAGAGAGGAGCATCCCACAGCCACCTGGAAACCCATTGTTCATGGTGTGGACCAGCACTTCTCAAACTTTAATGTGCACACAAATCACCCAGGCACTTTGTTAACATGCAGGTTCCAATTCAGTAGGTCCAGGATGGGCTGAGATTCTGCAATTCTACCCAGCTCCGAGGTGATGCAGATCTGCTGGACCACACTGGGTGATAAGTGACAGACAATCTGTACTAGGATGCCACAGACTTGGAAAGGTCCTCACTGGGTAAGGGTCCTTCCAATTGGGCATTGGGTTTGAGCCACTCAGAGAAAAGCGGTTGATACAGAGATCAGTGAAGAACAGTGGCCACCCACCCTCTGAGGTTGTGGAAAATCTGATTGCTTCATACTCTGGGACTTTTAGCAAATGACTCATTCTCAAGCTTCAGTTTTCTCATCCATAAACTGCAGCTATATAAGATGGTTTTTACAAGATATAAATACAAATATACTAACGCAAAGGAAAAAGAAGAGCAGCTATGTATGGTAGGGGAGGCATAGACAGATTGGGGGTGATGAGTTTTGATTATTATTATTATTGGAATAATGAAAGTACTCTAAGAATGAAATGATGAATGCACAAATATACGACTGCAACAAATACCACTGATTGTACCCTTTGGATGGATTTATGCTTTATTAATAAGTATCAATAAAATAATTTGTTAAAAAAATAAAAAGTGATCAAAAAAAAAAAAAATGCAGGGTTAGGGGGTAAAAGAGGGTTGAAGAGCATAGACCCTGAGCTTTTTCTAGCTCTGACATTCCAGGACTTTAGAATGTAAAATGCAAAATAGCCTCTGAGGTTCCATCTGTAACCCAGCCTGGCCCTGTGGCTGGACATCTGATGCTCATGTCTGCTCAGCACCCATCCCCCATTACTCTGGCTTTAGGGCCTGATTTTCCTATGGGGACCCTCCACCTTTCTCAGTTGGTGGTGGTAGGATGGGGCTGACCCACCCTCAGTTCCAAGGTAAGCACATGACCCAAGCCTGGCCAATCAGTGGCCCAAGCGAAGCCAGTAAAATTCAGCCTTGGAAATTTACTAGAACACCTGAGGTAAAGGCTCCTTTCTGCCAGGTTTGCTAAGCTGGTAGGATAAAGGCCTGGCACTGCTGGTGGTCATCTTTAACACTGTTTGGGGAGAGGCTGCCTGAGAGTACAGGTCAATCTAGAGGAAAGCAGAGATGAGAGATAAAGAGAGACTCCAGGGAAACGATGTGGCTCAAGAGATTGGGCTCCCGTCTACCATATGGGAGGTCCAGGATTTGATTCCTGGGCCCTCCTGGGGAAAGGCAAGCTGGCCTGAGCGGAGAGCTGGCCTGCGCAGAGAGCTGGCCCATGCAAGATGACGCAACAAAAAGAGACACAGAGGAGAGACAATAAGAGATGCAGCAGACCAGGGAGCTGAGGTGGCGCAGGAGATTGAGCACCTCTCTCCCACTCCGGAAGGTCCCAGGATTAGTTCCCAGTGCCGCCTAAAGAAAAGACAAGCAGACACAGAAGAACACACAGAGAGCAGCAAAACAATGAGGGGGCAGGGGGATAGATAGATAGATAGATAAATAAATCGTTTAAAGAAAAGAGAGAGAGACTCCATCTGACACCTGGACCCAGCCAGGCCTGAAGCCAGTGTCCTTGATTTTTCAGTCGTGAGCCAGCAATTTCCTTGCTTCAGCCAATTTGAGCTGGGTTTCTCAGACTTTCCATCAGAAGAATTCTGATCCACATACTCTGGATTCTACCCCCTAGATGAGGACAGTGAATTGGAAGAGAATTCCCTCTCAAACTCAGAGACATGGGCAAGGATATTTTGGCTTCAATAAATCCCAGAGTGTCAGAGCTGAAGAGTCACTTTGCTGTAAGAGGAAGAAACTGAAACCTAGGGAGCAGACTTGATTTTCCCAAAGCCACACAATGCTGGGGCCAAACCAGGACCTATAACCCTGTTCAGAATTTTTTCCTTTAAACACAGGCAACAAATGCATGCAGCTACCCAACATTACTTGAGGGGCATCCAGCAGCACTCCTAAACATACACCAAACCAAAATGATCTTCCCACTCCCTGTCCCCATTGCCTGAAATGCCCCCATTAGAGACCATTCTTTGTTGTCTTCTGTCTTTGAGATGTGTCTAGGCAAATGCATAAACCCAGGGAAGGAATTACAGTTGAAGCTTATTTTTTAAATTATATAGCTAGAGAGGACATGAATTATCATTGGATAACTTCACAGATGGAGAAACTGAGGCTAGAAAAGGGAACATGACTTTCCACTTTCACAGAGAGATCTGCCTGTGGAAGGCTGAAAGCAAATCTGGCATGCCTTTGGGAATGATAACCAAAGAGAAAGGGAGGTGGGAAGACCCCAGGGTCAAATGTGGCCGGCTTTCCTATTCACAACTCAGCTGCTAGCTGGGCGCATCAGGACCATAGATCTGTACCAGGCCCAGCTTCCTTCAAGAGTCTGGAGAACTGGGTGAGCTCTGTTCACTCTACCAGTGGAAGAGACGAGAACCTCATATTTTGCCCTGAAGAAATGGGTGTTGACATCTCTTTACATTATTAGAGAAACATCCAGTCAAGAAATAAACCACCAGCTTTATTTACAGTATATTTTCCATAACTCAGAGAAACACTGTGCATTTTTTGCACAGGACTGAGACCAAAGCATAATTTACAATAATACATCAAATTTTACAGTACATAAAACTCTCTCCCTACCTTATAAAAACATATAAGGAATTGCTTGCTCTTTACATAAATTACTTAAGAATCCCAGTTTTACACAACATTTTGAAATGATTTCCGTAAGTGGGCAGGACTGTTTCTACCAGTGGCAATCTTTGCTGTGGCTGAGGGAACAATTAAAACCGGAAAGAGAAGTTATAACAAAGCACTCTCTGGAAAAGAAATCCACCCAGATCAGCCTAGAGTAGAGGATGTTGTTCTAACCACAAAATAAGTTGCCTCTTTGTTGAAGCTCAGTTTTTCAAGACAGGTGATAGAAATCAGGACAATATTGTAAGCAATCTAAGGACAAAAACCACATCTAGCTTTGCTCACCAATGTATCCCTGGCACACAGTAGGTGTTCAATAAATACAGAATAAAGAGGGAAGAAGAGAGGGAGAAAGGAAGGAAGGAAGGAAGGAAGGAGGGTAAAAGAGGTAGAGGAGGGAGGGAGAGAAGAAAGGAGGGAGGAGGGCCAATGGGGGAGAAAGAGAGGGAGCCTGCACAGAATGTGATTGTATCAGTTACCTATTGCCACAATAATGTGTAACAAACCGCCCCACAACTTAATGACTTGTAACTACTAGTTTCATACTTGCTTGTGAGTACGTCTGCTGGCAGTTCTTCTGGCTTCAGCCAGGCTCGCCCAGAAGTCTGGCTGACCGGTCAGCTTCAGAAGGCCGATCTCGGATGGCCTCAGCGGGGACAGCTGGCTCTCCCCGCCACACTAGCCTGTCTTACTCCTCCAGAGGCTGGACTGGGCACATTTCCTGGCTAGTCCGCCCATGTTCTCATGGTGATTGCAGGGATCCAAAGGAGCAAGTGGAAATGTGCAAGCACTTTTCCCAGCCTCTGCTTGCATTGTTTGCTAAAATTCCGTTGACAAAGCAGTTCACACTCAGAATTGGAGGGGACTAAGAGGCATGGGACTAAGAGCATGGATCCAGGGGGGCCATTAATTGGGGGTCATTCATGCAACCAGCCTACCACAGTAATGACTCCAATTCCGACCAGCCACCGAACTCCAAACCCCACTCCGTATTCAGTGATCTAAAGCCCGTGGAGGAAGAATAAACGACAAGATTCGACCGACCCCATTCTCCTTGTGGGAAAGTGAGTCCCCAAAGGTCAGACTTCTTAATTAGAGTCATATTCATTTAAACCTGCAGTTGCAAACTTTAATGCCCTACAGGGAACAGGCAGGTAACAAATTACTGAATCAGGCCAGGCAGGGAATGAAGTGAACCAGAAAACACTTCCCCTGCCTCCCCAGGGGTGGCAGCTATGTGGCTCAGGCCAAGCCACGTCTCACAAGAACGCAGGCTCAAGGCTGCCGGCTCATCCAATTATTTCAAGAAAAGCTGGGGATATACATTTTTTAGGTGAAGTTTTCCCATATACTAAAGTTAGCCTATAACTTAAAATAATTTAAAGTACAGTCCAGGCCCCCAAAAGCACATCCAAGAGGCAGACCAGGATCATTAGGCTTGGGTTTACTAGCTCTGATTTTAAACACTGCATTAGGGGATCCTGGGCCTGGTCTTAAGCTTATTGATCTTGCTTCACCCAAGGAGAGGGGTCAGATGTTTCCAGAGGAAATGGCGGCAGTTATTGTGTCTGTCTTGTTTACCTCTGTGTTCCTAGCCCACAACACTGTCTGGCATACGATAGGCACACAAATGTCAGTTGAAGGGAAGGAAGAAAGGGAAATAAGGAGGAAGGTAGAGGGAGGGAAGGAAAAATGAACAATTCAGAGCATCTATTATGTATTATGCAATCATTTTACATACACAATCCCATTTAATTCATAATATAGAGCAGAGATTTGACATAAACAAGCTCCAACCTAGAGAAAGGCAAAGGCCTTACATTGTGCATTATTTTACCCTGGGGCGGGGGAATGAAAATTATTGCCCCCATTTTACAGTTGAGAAGACTGGGGCTCAGAGAAGCCAAGTGATTTGCCCAAGGTCACACAGAAAGCATAGAACACCAAGCTAACCCCAGATGTTGAGAGCACAGACCCAGCTCTTTCCAGGACAGTGAAGCATCTCCCTCCTAAAACCAGGTCTGTAGTAGACAATGCTGGTGATTCACCCAGATCCACTCGGAGTCCTCTGCCCTTCTATGTGCTTTCCCCTCTGAGAGCCAGCACCCGTGACTCTGGGGGCCAGTCCATGAGCTACAGGAAGCTCTTTGTTGGCACCTGCACAGGGTCAGGAGTGCCTGAGCTTTCTCCCAGGCAGCCCTTAACTAACAGCTGGCTGCTCGGTGCCTGTGTGTGAAAGCCCAGCTCCCTTTCCTGGCACAGGAGACCGCTCAGGTGTAACACACTCCAGAGCAACCCTGCAAGATTGGGCAGAGCTGCCCTCCACAGGTCTTTTCTGGAATTGCACTCTTCCTTGGCCTCCACCCCTTCCTTGTCCTGCTTCCCCCACTTACTCATCTCCCCAGGGGCACATAAATCCTTGTCTCAGGGTTTTCTTCTGTGGAACCCAACCTAAGTCAAAGTCCCCATTAAGACTCATGCCCTGCAGCAAAGATGAGTTTCTGCCAAGAGTCCTGGTCCGGTGGGAGCCAGGCAGAGCAAAGCCTGAACTGAGGATCATGACTCCAGGGAGCTGCTGGGAAAGCTGGGGGTAGGAGTGGGAATGGAGACCCCTATCGGGAACAGAGGGGGAGAGGAAACGAGAGTGGGGACCTTTGACATTCTTTGACCTTTACTATTTTATTGTTACACAGGTTATATATGTGCAGTGTACAAAAATGTTTCAAGAAAGATTTTTTAAAAGATTGCCCAAAGATAAAATAAAAAGTCAGCATATTGGTATATCTCCAGCCAGACTGCCTGCATGTGTTTAAGCAAAAATGAGGCCATCTCATATGTAGAGTGGGGTACAGAGAGGAGTTAGGAACATGGGCTCTAGAGCCAGACTGCAGGATGTGAACTTGACCTTACACTTAATAGCACCTGAGGCAATAATCTCACCTCTCTGTGACTCAGTTTTCTCATCTGCAAAGTGGCGATGATAATATCTATTTTAGAGAACTGTTATGAGGATTAGATGAGTTAAAGCATGTAAGCACAGTCCCTGGCACATAGAAAGTCCTGTGATAATATTTGCTATTGTCTTAGTTTTGTCATGCTCCTATGACAAATACCACACAATGGTTTGGCTTAAATAAAGGGAATTATTCGCTCATGGTTTTAAGGCTAGGAGGAGTGCAAAATCGAGGTGTCAGCAAGGTGATGCTTTCTCCCCAAAACATATAACATTCTGGTACTGGCTGCCGGTGATTCTGGGGGTTCGTTTGTATCCATCTGGCATCACATGGAGACACCCTCTCCTTTCTCTTTAGGGTTCCATTAACAGCCAGCTTCCAGCTCCTCCCTGTGGCTTTCTCTCACAATGTCTGAATTTCCTCTGCTTATAAAGGACTCCAGAAATCTGGATTAAGACCCACCTCATTCAGTTGGGCTCACCTTATCTAAAAATAACATCTTCAAGAGATCCTATTTTTGATGGGATCACACCCACAGAATGAGGATTAAGATTAAGAACATGTCAAAATTGGGGTACGTAATTCAATCTACCACAGCTATCATCATCACCATCATCATTGTTGTAACCTGTCTGGTTTTTTGTTTTTTTTTTTAACTTAACCAGAAGTCATAAACCAGCAGCTTCTGGCAAGATCCAGACTGCAGATGTGTTTTGTTTAGTCCAATGTTTTCTAAGTTATTCAGTTGCCAACATTTCGAATTCCAGAATCTTCACATTAAAAGGCAGATTTTTGGCTTTTTGAAAAGTAGGATGATTAGGCAATATCTGGCCTGCACAGTCGCAGGGCAAAAAGTCAGCTGGAGCTGTATTGTGGCTGCCCCTTGCAGGGAGAGCAAGCTCCCTACTTGCCACAGCTCCAACACAAGTTCCTTCCCAGACCTTTGTGCCCGTTCCTCCCTGCGCTTCTCAATACACGGGGAATGCATCCTATGTTCATGAATAGCATTTACACAGTATTTTGATGATTTGATTTCCAGCGTATGGCTCTACCACAACTTATTCAACCAATTCAAGGCACAATAATATGTGATACAAATTGCTGCAGCAGCTTGGGCAAACCCTTGGGCAAACCCTTCAACACAGCAATTACACTTCAGAGCATTTAGTCCCCAGAATTACCTATACAACCTAGTTTTAGGTACAAGGATGTTCACTGCAGCACTGTTACAAGAGTGAAAACTGGAAACTCTTTCACCAAAAGCAGTGCCTGGAACAAAGGCTAGCATGCAGGCAATGGATTTAGGAGCATGATCTCAGTGAGCAGGTGTGATGGGCGGGGGTAAGGGCAGGGGGCGTGGGTGGTGAGAGGAAGAGCCAGCACAAGGATGTGTTATCAAGTTGGCCACCACCACTGGTAATGGGATCCTCGATCCCACGGGATCTTTTGGGGAGCCCTAGGAAATGCATCTCAGCACTGCCCATCTGGGGAAAGAAGCGGGGGACACAATGATCCATCAGCTCCTGTCTCCCTTTGGTCAAGGACCATCCAGGGCATGAACTCCCCCACATGTAGCAAGTAGCACACATGGAGGTTATGAGCAGGTTCCTGAGACAGCCTCCATCGCAGCATCAGAGAAGCTCCATGGGCACCTGCACAGAGCTGGTCAAAGCCTGCAGAGAATGGACCAGAATAAGAACAATTGTCCAGTCGTGACCAGAGCGACCTGGCCCTCCA
>JAQZBX010109374.1:0-10467 GCA_029593785.1 Cabassous unicinctus
CTCAAGTGGACCTATTAATTTGGCCATGCCCAGGCTTTTCTTCCTTCCTTCCTTCCTCCTTCCCCCTCTCTCTTTCTCTTCTCCTACATTCCTTCCCTTCTTCCTTCCTTCCTTCCTTCCCTCCTTCCTTCCTTCCTTCCTTCCTTCCTTCCTTCCTTCCTTCCTCCCTTCCTTCTTTCTTTCCTTCCTTCCTTCCTTCCATCCTTGCTTTTCACCAAACCTCTCCAGTCAAAGTCATCAACATTTGTGGAGTTTCAGTCCTCAAAGTGTTGACAGAGAACAAATGGGAGATTTGTGTCACCCCCTTGGAGAAGTGGGTGATGGGAGGGAATCCTTAAGACACCTCAGAAACTGAATATCCCACTGCTCTTCCTGAGGCCTGATCAGCAAGGTGAAACACAGAGGGGTGCAGCTTTAGGTGGAAGAAGCCTACAGCATGGCCATGTCTATATGGTAGTGGTAAGTAGTATTCTGAAGGAAAAAAAAAAAAAGACATGGATTTTGACTCAAGGTATTACTCATGTTAAAGTATTGTTGATTGTAGATTCATTGAAATAAAATTCTCCTTGGTGTGTGTTCTTTCTCAATACTTTATAATTAAAGCCAACTTTTTGAACTACAGATGTTCCTAGTGATTTTGGCTAAAGAACATTGACAATTACTTGTTTATAAGACCTAGTGGAGGGTATAAACAACATGCATAGATACCTGAGAAGTTTCATGAGAGAGAGTACATTGTAAGTTAGGGTCCAACAAAATGCTAGAAATAAAATGTGTAAATCACACAAACATAATATCAGAAATAAAGTATTCCTTCAACCGGTTCATCAGCAGTGTCAGTACATCTGAGAAAATAATGAGTGAACATGAAGATAAACCAATAGGAATAATCAAACTGCAAGAATGTTATAAAGAAAAGAAAAACTAGAGTGGGAAAACAATTTTCCAGTATCTGTGGGATAATATTAAGCATTTTAATATACAGGTAGTTAGAGTTCTACAACAAAAATAGGGCGGGAATGGAGCAGAAGAAATATTTAAGGAGATAATGGCAAGAATTTTTAAAAAATAAGGAAAGACATGAAATCATTGGGCCACAAACATAGCAAACCCCCAGAAAGGATAAAGACAAAAAATAAATCAAGCAATCATAAAACACAACTAGATTCCTAAAACTCACTATTGCAAAATGAATATAAGTACACAATTGCAAAGGCATTCACAGGTAAATACATGTCATATATAGTAGGAAAAACATAAATATTATAAGAGGCTTGCCATCATTTAGGTTCCAAGCCAGAAGAAAATGGAAAGGTATCTTTAAAGTAATGACAGATAACTCAGCCAATATACACTGAAACAGCTTTCCAAAATGAGAACAAAATAGAAACTTTTTCTGTGTGCACATGAACACCCACAGGGAAATAACATTTTGCCAGCAGAATTGCATTTTTAAAATTATCCAGGCAGAATAACAAAAGCAGAGGTACACTAAACATAGACATAACTGCCACTGAAAAGGAAAATAATTAAGGTATATATATCAAATATTTGATTTTAAAATTTTAATTGCTTTAAAAATAACAGCCTAAAGCAAAACTAGATAGATTATTTGTTGGGTTTAAACCATACAGAAATATAAAATTTATGGCAAAAATAACAAAAAGGGAAAGAAGAATAGAACTTCTATTACTTTACAGTTCTGTGTGATAAGTTATGTGGTATATTATTTTAGGTAGACTATGATAAATTAAATAAAATAGTCCCTAGGGAAACATTTAAAAAGTGAGAAAACAAAAATTACAAACATAAGGGTACAGGCTAGGAAATCACTATAGTCACCCATAAATATTAAAAGGATAAAAAGAACATGGTATAAAAGCTTTTATTTGTAAATTTTGATTACATAGAGAAAATGTACTTTTACATATATATTTAACATCAGAAATGGATAATCTCTTCGGCTCAATTTCTCTTAAAAATTTGAATTTTTTCTTATAAACCTCCCACATAATGAAGAATCTGAAATTGTTTTTGAAATGTAAAAATTTCACCTTTCCCCAGACTGATATATGGATAGAATGCTATGTGAAATCTCTTCAACCCTGCAGAAGTGAATGGCATCTTGGAAGATTACAGAGTGACCACATAAGAGAAATCTGTGTCCCAGGATTACCTCAAGGGAAAAAGCCATCTACAAAGATAAGTCAGCTAAAGTCTGCACAGTTACACACAAGGAATATACTTTCCCATTTGGTGGAGTACTCCATTTCTGAAGCCCTTTCTTACACCAACCAGCCTATATCTGAATAACACAGGTTCTCTCCCCAGTCCAGTCACATCACATGATAAATAACTTTCTATTACAGAGTTCTTTCTTTCAAAAACAGGACTATTCATGTATGTTTGAGAACATTTAGCAGCTGTCTCTAAAATTACACTGTCTTCTATTAGCAGCTCAAATGAAGTCTGCCAGCAATATATAACTTTAAAAAATCTCTGATTTATTATTACTTTTTAAATAAAGTTATATATTATATTTTTTCAACTATGATAAGTGTAGTACAATTTTGTAGAATAAAAGTCATATATAAAATGTAAGCTCTAAAGTCAGTCTGACTACATTCATATTTGACCTTGAATTTAACATGTATATCCATATACCTTCAATGAAAATATGCTGTGCCCCAGTTTCAACATCTGTAAAATTGAGCAATTGAAATATATTTATTGAGGCATTCTTCAAGGTGTTGGGGATAAATTATTGAAAAAAATCTTTTGTGCTTTGAGGTGTTCAATGAGGGGAAAACTGAAAGTAAAGAAAAAGCATAATAAAAAAATATATACAGGCTAACTGCTTTGGAAAACAAATACAGCATTGATGAGGGATTGGCTGGTGGGATTTTTAAAAGGTTGGTATGGGATGGTCTTATGAACAAGAGAATGAGAAAAGACTGATAAAGTTATCTGGGGAAAGGGAATTTCAGGAAAAAGAAAAATTGGAAATATTTCAGACATCATCAGAACTAATGTGAATAGGTCTGCAACTGATAGACTAGGGTGAGAATGTCAGTGTGGTGGTTCCAAAATGACTGTGACAGACTCAATGATAAATGTGATGATTTCATAGAAGTAAGGAGTAGGGGCAAAATCAGGTTGAAAATGTAGACACCTGGAAAATTTTTGATATTTACTCTTAATTTTACGGCAAGTTTTGTAGGTATTATGAAGACAATTGACATGATTCAAGCTATGTTTTAGCAGTATCACTAGCCCCTACATTGAGCTGAGACTCAAGGGGGAAAAGGCAGAATTGGGAAACAATCTAGAAGGCTGTGGCAATAATATAAGGACTGAGATGATGGTTCTTTTGGCTAGGGTGGTAGCAGAGGAGGATTTGAGAAATTGTCATACTCCAAATATATTTTACACAGAGAATCAACATAATATGCTGATGGTGTAGATGTACTACATAAAGAAAATTCAAGGATGACCTTAAGTCTTTGCTTGAACAAGTAGGATATAGCTTCTCATTACCTGAGATCAACTTTTAGATATTTCAAGTATCTACATGAGAGTTATCTTGTGAAGATAATCTATGTTAATTAGATGCCTTAAGCTCTTTGAATATTGTCTGGCACTCAGTAGTTGCTCAGTAAATAAAATCCATTTTTGGGTAGCAGTATAACACAGTGGTTGAGTGATGAGGTCCTGGGTCAATCCCTGGTAACTCTAAAAAAAAATCCATTTTTAATTTTATATAGCATCAATCATTTCCATAAAAATTTATTTTTCATATTTTGTCATGTTCATTCCAGTTTTATTAACTTTATCATTTCTTAAATAGCTCAAGGTTTACATTACTTATAATTTTGACATACCACCATGAACAAAAGGATTTTGTTTAAAAAATAATTTAGACCGCATCTTACAAAAACTATGATATGCACCGATATGAATAGAGAAAGTAGAGGGACAATGTCAATAGTCTACTGTATTCACATTGCCTGAAGTTTATATTAAATTTATTTGATAACATCATAAGTGCTTTCTAGAATATATTATAAGAAAATAGAATAGTCCAAATTTAATGAAAGCATAAGCAATACTTGAACATATTACTCTCTGTAAAATTAGAGAAATTCTTGAACATCATTGTCAACAAAAACCAAAAGGATAACTTTTCTAAATTATAGAAATGTACATAAATGAAAGAAAATCCAGCACAGTTTATGAGAAAGACCCAAAAATGTCTAAGGCTTGTTAACATAAGAAAAGACACAATACATGTACAAGATGAGAGAATAAAAACTATAGTATTAAAAAGTAAATGCATATCAAACACTGATAAGTGTAAACAAAACAAAGAGAAATTGTAATATATAGAGATTCTTGACAACATACAGAACAAAAATAAATCTTAATACAGCAATTTAAATGGATAATACATATAGTAAGTTAAAAACTTTTTAGAAATTCAGGATGTAGAGGATAATAAAACACATTTTATATTTGAATAAATTAATAAACACATGATGAACTTGTGAGAATTCATTAATATTTTAATCCTATAATAGTATTTGAACTTTAATATTTCAAAAATCACTTAAGAAAATGAACAAATATAATTCTATATTTAAAACATAAATATAAATTAAAAGAATACAAATCACTTCAAGCCAAAAAAATATATCTAACAATCATTGTTTAAGTTTAAATCAAAATAATAAATATAGGAACATGAAGAAAACATACTTTCTTAAATATACATTGAATGGTAGAAATATTAAAACTGCAATTCCAGATTATATACAGCTACATTTAAAAGGAAATATTAATTAATGCTTAAAATGTACAGGGTTCATATTTGGAATAATGGAAACGTTTTGGTACATTTTATATATAAGGATTGTTTAGAACACCATGAACACAGCTCTCAAAAATGACAAGGATATTTCTGTTTTATTTAATAATTCAAAATATTTTCAAGATTTTCATCAATGTTCTCATACACGTTTTCTATAACATAAATCTATCACTATATTTCACTTTGCTCTAAGACCAAATATTGAAATTCTCTTTTTCCTTTAAGAGTTATTTCTTTATTAATCAAATTTGCCAAAAATATTTATAAACCGCCAGCAAAAACTGTCATAAAAACAGCTATTGTATATTCAAAATTTTGTAAGAATGTAAGCATTCCGATGATCATGGTTAAAATTTATTAGTACTACATTAAATTCTTTACATTTGTTATATAATTCCATCTTTAAACTAACCTTGGATGTAGAATTATTTGTGTGGATTAGTGGAGGAAACTAGATTTCAACTTTCAGGGATTTACTAAGGAATATACAGCTAAAGAGTTGACAATTCTAGAATCTAAAACCTATATTTTCTAGTCTAAAAAAATACTCTTTAAGACTATGCTAAATTTCTTCCCTAGAGAATTAGTTGAATAATTTCTGAAAGAGCTCTCCATAATAAAATTCTCTGAAATTGAGTATGCATGGGAATTTATAGAACACAATTTGAAAAATAACATTTATTTTCTCTCAAAATAGTAGCCCTTAAAATCACATATATTAATATGTTAACACATATTCCATGAATTCCAATTACTATGTAGATTTCTGAAAACACATTCTTGATATGTTCCAGAGAATGCACAGTACGAATAGAGGATGATGAAACAGAAATGCAAACTAATTAAAGGATGCTACTTTGTTTAGAAAGAAATCAAGTAAATGCCCAAATAGAAAAGAAAGTAAAGATATACTTAAATATTCAGCATTACCATCACTTCTATTGCTTGGAATCCTCTCTCCTTTTCATGACTCTAATGAGAGCATTTTTCACTTCTTTGTTCCTAAGACTATAAATGAGTGGATTCAGCATGGGGATCACCATAGTGTAAAACACAGAGGCCACTTGACCCCTGCCCAAGGAGTAGGACTTCTTTGGTTTTAAATAAGTAAAACTTGTAGTGCCATAATACATTGTGACCCCCAGGAGGTGGGAAGCACATGTAGAGAAGGCTTTGGGCTTTCCTGAAGAAGAATTAATTTTCAGGATAGTAGACAGAATAGTTATGTAGGAAAAAGAGATTGTGCTAAGAGTCACCATTACGTTTAAACAAGAATAAATCATTATCACTATTTCACTGTCACGAGTGTCAGTGCAGGACAGGATTAAAATTGGAACTAAGTCACAGTAGAAGGGATAGATTATATTGGAGCCACAATATAGAAGAATGACAATAAGAAGAATGACTAATGATTCAATAAAACTAATCATGTAGGACCCAGTGATGAGGGCCCAGCAGAGTCTCCTAGACGTAACAACTGTATAGTGAAGAGGGTTGCAGATAGCGACATAGCGGTCATAGGCCATTGACAAGAGAAGGAAAAATTCAGTGATACAGAAGAGGGGAAAAAAAGACATCTGTGCAAAGCAGCCCATGAATGAAATATTCTTGTTCAAAGTCAGTAAGCTCTCTAAGGATTTAGGTGTGATGACTGTTGAGTAACTTAGGTCCAGGAATGACAGGTGACTGAGAAAAAAGTACATGGGGTTGTGAAGCTGGAGATCCAGGCGAATTATCAGTATCATTCCTGAATTTCCCAGCATGGTAATAAGGTATATCAGGAGATACAACACAAAAAAGAACCTCTGGATCTCTTCAGAGTCTGTCAAGCTAAAAAGGATGAAGTAAGGCACATTTGTGTTATTCTTTTTTTCCATAGTAGCAATCAAGTGTTGTAAACTGTTGAGAAAGCAGAGGTGATATTTAGGATGAATGATTTCTAAACCTTTGTTTTTTAAAGTAGAAATGATGGTCTTTTAAAAAAAATTCAGCCTAATGAGTCAGCGTAATGATTCATAATAAATAGTAGTTTGCAAAATGTGTCTGAAAAAAATCTTAGTTTGTCTGCCAAATATAAATGAGGTAAAAATCAACATTTTGTAAATTATATAATAGACTCATATATTTATATGTTCATATATATTGCATAATTAGAATGAACATGATACTGTTATAAACACTTCCCTTTTTTAGCACATTTATCCAGATGAAAACATTATACCATATATATTACTATTATACACATTTTTAGATAAGGAAAAAGGGCACAAAAATTTAAGTTCCTTATCCAGAGTCCCAACAATTAAGTGTTTTTGACCAGGTGATTTTATCAATTTAGATTGTGTTCAGATATTAAGTTCATAACATTCTATTTCTACTTACATTTAATTTTAGCAAATCAAAAAAAAAAAAAGGCCTAAGTGTATAAGAAACAAAGATAGAGAGATTTTATACATCATTTATTGTTCTTTTCTATCCAATATTTTTTAGAACAAAAGACAGATCAGAAATTAAAACCTTATGTATATTAATATTAGAGAGCACATATTACTATTATCAGATATATTTTTAACAGATTATTTAATCAAATGTCTTCCAACAAATATATTTTCTAAGTATATATATTGCTTGATGACTCTGATTCCATCAGTTCTATATTTCTGGCTCTATATATTCTAACATTACCTAGGTAAGGCCTATATGCTATGCATATATATATATATGTGTGTGTATATACTCTAAAAATTACTCATTCTTTTTAAATAATCTAAAATGCTCTAACTTTGAGATTAATACTTACCATGAGTCAAAGTTTTTGAAAAGCTTCTTTCTGTATTATCTGTCTAGAAATTTGTCAACCACGAGTTTTTCTCACATCAAAAATATGTAAATCATTTAAGAAGCCTGAAATTTCTGTTATATAGTATGTGTTTCCTTTGAGATAAATTATGTTTAATTTTTAGAGCATGATTTTTTTAAGTAAAATAAATCAAACAAAAATTTTGTTCAGGTCAAATAGAAAGTTCACCTGGAAGCTATCTGGTGTGAGCATACCAGGAGGTACTGTGAACAACATCAGAGCAGTGTATCCCTTATTTTCTCACTCTGATAATGTCAAGGCACTGCTTATATTGAGGATTGTGTATAATGCAACATTTGGTCATCTCTGGGACTAATTTCCAAGGAAAATTGCTTGACATGATGCCAAGGATAAAAGTTCAAAGAGAATTGCATCTGTGTCATGTTTGTAACAGAAATTTCCCTTCCCCTTAGAAGCCACATCATGGTGAACAGTAATGTTGTTAATCCTTTGTGATATTCTGATTTATGACTGGGTAAAAAAGTAGGTATTTCTAGAGAAATTCTTAATTAATCTGTGACTGAAAGGCCAGATCATTAATGACCAGGGATGTAATAGCATATTTTTCACAATGAAATAATTTTATATTTAAAAATGTAACAGTATCATAGCAATGAGTATGGCTCATTACACAGAAATTATTAAGCAATGAAATTCAAAGAAAAAATGGAAATTATTCATAAAAGTTGTTATTCTTTAGATGTATTTTCTTCCTAGTATTTTCCTTTGTGCATATAAAGCTTTTTATCTTAATGATTATGTATTTATATAATTTTATCACATCTGATTACTCAGTAATTTTTACTTAAATTTTTAATTAAATATTTATTATACACCTTGACTTATGTTAAAAAAGACACTTGGAAAATCCACAATTCCAAGAATTTTGCATTGACTGGTACAACATAAACAACTTCTTTCTAGGAGTGTGAACCAGATGATGAATAGGTGTTTTTGAGACAGGCATCACAAGGAGTACACAGTGGAGTTTCACCATTCAGGTTTCAGAGTATCAATTAACTCATCAACATAACAGATATACTGTATTCAGCAACAGCAATGTTTGTGCAATTACTTTTATTATATTAGTGTATTGGTTTTTATTATATTAAAGGAAATAGGAAAAAATAAAGTAAAAATCATTGCTAAAATGAGTAAAGATTCTATTATTTTATTAATGGGCCAAAGCTTACTTCCTTCATATACAACTAGATGAAATCCATTATTGTGGCTCTTTCATTAATTAATGATAATGAAATCAATTTCCATGTAGATTTAGAAGCAACTGTTAGAAGAAAAAGTATCTGGCAGAATTTCAGGAGACATATGATAGTTTGGATGAACAATTACAAAATAATAATATGATGAACTTTTAAAATTTCAAATCAAGTTTATTTTTCCAAATAATTTTTTCCAATTTTATTGATACAAATTAATAAAGCATAAATCAATACAAAGAGAACAATCAGTGGTATTTGGTGTAATCATGTTTGTTCATTCATCACCACAGTCATTCCCAGAGCACTTTCATTATTCCAGTGATAATAATAAACAAAAAACAAACAAACAAACTCATCACCTCTCAATCTCTCTATGCCTTACCTGCTGTACATAGCTGCTATTCTTTTTCCTTCTCTCTAGTATATTTGTATTTATATTTTGTAAAAAGTGTCATATATATAATATCACTCATATTCATGTTTTACATGAGGTTTTACTATCTTATAGAGTCCCATGTGACAGTTTTTAGCTTTCCTTCTTGTATTATACATGATCTTAAACTTTCCCTTTCAACCACTGTCATACCCATTCAATAGTATTGCTAGTTACAAACATCATGATATTCTTTACCATTTCTATTCTTTTCCAAAGATTTACAATCTTTTTTACCAATTCTGCACAGATTAACCCTCAGCCTTCCATTCTCTACCCTCCTTCTGTTTTCTGGTGACCTATATTTTAATTATTAACTCCATGAGTTTACACAATATATTTGTTTCATAATAGCACAATCACACATTATTTGTCCTTTTCTGTCTGTCTTGTTTCATTCAACATAATGTCCTCCAGGTTCATCCATGTTGTCATGTGCTTCATGATTTCATTTTTCCTTACTGCTGCATAATATTCCATCATGTGTACACACCATGATTTGTTTATCCATTCATCTGTTGATGGACACCTGGTTATTTCGAACTTTTAGAAATCATGAAAAGTGCTGGTATGAACATCGGGTGCAGATGTCTATTCGTGTCTCTGCCCTTGTTTCTTCTGGGTATATACCTAGTAATGGTATTACTGGGTAACATTGCAAGTCTTTATTCAACTTCCTTAGGAACTTCCAAACAATCCTTCACAATGACTGTACCCTTCTACAGTCTCACCAACAGTGAGTAAGCATTCCTACCTCTACACATCCTCTTCAACATTTGCAGTTTTCCTATATTTTAATAGCAGCCAGTCTAACAGATTTGAAATGATATGTCATTGAAGTTTTAATTTGCATTTCCCTGATTGCTAATGTTGTTGAAAAATTTTTTCATGTGTTTCTTCACAATTTGTATTTCTTCTTTGGAAATTTGTCTTTTCAAGTCTTTTTATTGTTGAGTTGTATGATCTCTTTGTATATCACATATATTAAACTCTTATCAGATATTTCATTGCCAAATATTTACTCCCATTATTTGGCTGCCTTTCCGCCCTTTTGCAAAGTCTTTTGGGTGCAAAAGTGTTTAATTTT
>JAQZBX010109375.1:0-10461 GCA_029593785.1 Cabassous unicinctus
TATATTATAAATATTGTATTTTAATTAAATATATATATATATATATATAAAATTTTTAACTATAGGAGACATTTAAACATTAGCAACAATATTTTTTTGCCATAGTTGAATTATCTATAGTCACAACTCCTAAATAAATTCAACTTTATTTTTTAGCTTAATATGTATTAGTTAAAATATTACAAAATAAATGTTTCTTTTGGGGTGTAAACTATTTTTAGAGAAAATTTTTATCATCTAAAATTTATATTCTAAAATAAGAAAGGACAAAAAACAAAATTGGCACATGTAGTTGATTTTCTTTCTTTGTCATGTGCTCCACTGAGAGTTTTCTGACCATGAAGAAATCTTCCTTAGACAATTTCTAGAAACTTCCACATCCCATCCCTCATGCCTCTCCTTCATCATCTGACACACCTCAATGAAAAGCTGAGGGATCAGCAGGGGTTTCTTTTCCACAGAAATAGCTGGAAACCCCAAAATTAGTAGTTTCAGTCAGAAATTACAGTCCTTCTATAGACAATGAGCACCAACTGGGGATTATCAGTGATGGTGGAAGGAAAGCAGAAGTAACACTTGAGGAGGCTGTGTGGGGAAATTAGATAAAGTACAGAAAAATCATTACAAAATTGAGCTTGTACCTGTGTATAGAATGGTAAAGATGAGAAAGAACGTTGCTGGCCTACTGGAGCTGATATTTGGAGGGGGGTAGATACTGAACAGGGAAATTAAACAGAGCACAGAGGATTTCATGTGAGGATAAAGTAAAGGAGAAGAATGCACAGGGAAGGGAAGGATTGATGGGTGTGTGAAAGGGGGCTTGGGAGGAGACATCGGGGAAACCCCTGTAAAGAGGGGACACCTGAGCAGTGAACCAACCTGGGAACAAGCACTGCAGGATGAAGGCACAGGTCAGGTGATGGCTGTGAAGGGGGAGTGAGAGGGGTGAGGATCAGCCAGAGGCTGGGGAAGACTAAATGCAGTGAGTGAATGCGGGCCAAATGGGTGGGGTTAAAAGCTGTCACCAGGGTAAAGAGTTTAATTTTAATTTAAGAGAACTGTGGTTGTGATATGGGAAAAAGTGTATAGAGGAAGAACAGGTAGAGACCATGACAGGGACTCTTTAAGATGATGATGTTGATTGCTGCACTGGGCTGGGAGTGTGGGGAGAGCAGTGGAGACAGAGAGAAGGGGTCAGCTCCAGGACCTGTTCTGCAGAGACCTACAGGCTTAGGAGGCCTCTGTGTTTTCCCTTCTCCCCTCTCTTTAGTGAGAGTTTTGTTCTCCATCACTCAGACCAGAGCCTTCCTCAAGTATCTGGTGGTCCTGACCACCCTTTCACATCCCTGTGCTTGGGGGGAACAGCTGAGTGGAGCTCTGTGTGTCTGGGTGGGTCCTGTATCTCTCAAAGCTCCTGGGGATTCAGTTGCTGAGGACCCACATGGATCTAGGGTGTTTGCCTTGGGCCGCTTCGTGTCTCCACCGAAGCATCCTCCAGACCCCTACCTGGGTGTAGTGATGCTGGCCACCAGCATCCTGGAAACTGAGGAGGGGAATTGGGAGGTGGGCTCTGTCTATAGGCTTTTTGGGGGCTCTGCTTTCAGTGGGCTTCTAAAACCCTCCTCACCTATACCCACGTCTATCAGCTCACAGACTTTATCTTATCTATCCCATGTAGTGCAAGCTGTGGTGGAGAAGGGAACAATCTGCCTGTGCAGATTCAAAGGAAATCCATATGTCTAGTGCTTCTTTTCTGTGGGTTACTTACTATTTTTACTTACACTTTCTGCCTAATAACAGACGAATTATGTTCCCTATTGGTTCAGGCACCAACAGCTCACTAGCCTAAACAGTCATTGGCTCAGCCTGCTGTCTTTTTGACTACCCAAGATTACCAAGAGCCCACCCCTGCATTGCCAGAGCCTGGATCCAGTATAGTAATGGGCAGCTCCCACTTACCACTGGCCATGGAGCCCACTGGTTGCTTTGCAGACTGAGCTGGACTGTTTAATCTCAGGCCCTTCCTCAGACTACCAGGTTGTGTCCTTTGACCATAGCTTGAGCTTGTGTCCTGGCCAGACATCTGCACAGTGTGGGGGTCAGGTCTGGCACAGAGAGCAGAGGGTTTCCCAGGGAGATACTGGACATCTATGTAGGGTCAGATGATCCTGCCATGGCTGTGGGAGAGCTCCATCCTCAGTGTGAGGTTTGGAAAAAATAAGCATCCAATGTGGGGGCTTCACTTTAGGGGAACCCCATAAGTGTGATGAAGGGGGTCATGGTCATTGTGTATCTGTAAAATGGGTGCTCACGGTGGCTGATTAGGGATGGATTTTGACCCACATTTTAAAAATCAGGGAAGGTGGGTGGTGGAAGACTCCATGATTTTCTAATTTCCAGCCAAAGCTTTCGGGTGCCAGAATTTAACTCTAGTATGACACTTAACACCTTTGATTACCTGCTGAGAAACAGAACAGTCCAGAATCCCATTGGCCAGCAATGTCCCTTCCTTTTTGCTGGGACTCAGGCTTCCTCCTAGTAACAGGCTATTTGTTGTTCCCATTGGTTGGGACTAAACCTACTTAGTAATAATGATAATATCCTTTATTACATGGAAGGTTTACCTGTTGGCAGGCATTAGGGCTGAGGCCATCACCAAAATTTTAACATCCTTACACTCCACCCCTGAAGATGATGGCCCTGGAAATAGTGGGAGTATACTGCAGCCATATACCACAACATCAATATAAACAACAAATAGACAGTGTACATCCCATCCCAATGAGGGTGCCCCCTAATCCCCATTTCCAGATTCCTAGGGAGTTCCACTAGTCCTGTACTGGGTCAGTTTTTAAGTGTTGGATTTGTTGGACCTCAGGGTTCATGTTTTTCAGTGTGGCTTTTATGGAGTCTTTATGATCAGGAAAGTACACACAACATTCGGTATGTATCAGGGCACATATGCCCCCTTGGGCTGCAGTGTGTAAATCTAAGGCCATGAGGTTTTGTAACACAATGTGGAGGATTTGATCTATTTCCTCTGTTAACTGGGCAATTGCATATTCAGAAGCATTTAAAGCTTGCATAGTATGCCATGCTAAGGCTTTTACATATAATTCTACTTTAATGGCTGCATCTCCAGGACTAAAGATAGCTAATGGGGAGAACCACAATGGGGCTCGCTATGTTCTCTGCCATCTGTGATATACAGTAAACCAGTTCTGGGGTAACTGGGGCAGGGTGGATAAGATCTGCCTCTGTATCAAGGGGTGTCCCCATATATATCAACCTGTCCAATCAGCAGGAAGATATGGCCACCTGTGAGGTCCACAAACTAACAAACATCCCTTGGGCAGCCAGTCTGTGGGTTTTGTACCTCTATATGGTAGACCAGTCCACCAATGGGAGCCACCTGTAACATTCTGAGTATCATTACACATATGTATGGGGATCTCCCAAGCTAGTCTGCAGGGGATCCCCCTTTTGTTCAATACATTTAGGTGCAATGCTATGCAACTCTACATGTTCAGTGGGAAGACAGCCCCATCCATTATACAAGGCATAGCTGAACCATGGCCTGACTGAGTCCATGTCCTGGAGCAACAAGCATTCTACATGGTGACAGATGGCTTCCCACTCCATGGTCATTCATTCACTCAGCCATCTTCAGCCAGGTCCAATTGTCCCAGGTAGCAGGGGTGATGCACCATGTGAGGCCTCCCACTGAGCTGGCCAGGAGTTCCATACACACCCAGCAATGAGGTTTGTACATTTGAGCATAGGTATGGGCCCAAGCAAGCAAACAGTTGGCATGTATCCTAAGGGTGATATGACAAATGAGAAAGAGTGACTAAAATTGGTAACATGTCCATCTAAGAGGACACAACTTAATTGCTCATCCCATGACAACAATGTTCTGCTCTGTGGCATATGGCCAGGCTGAGTATACCACACACAGGACCCATCTACTGAGGGCTGTGGTTTCACATCCTCAACCTGCATCAAAATGGGGGAAGTCATTATGGGCCAGAAAGCCAATATAAATGTCCCTTTCAAAATTGTTTCTGTTGTTGATGATGCTTTCACTTCTACCTGCAAGGGCCAAACATTCATTATCCAAGGTGTGATTGACAATTTCCTTTGTAATCCTGTTCACCAGGGAGCAATAAGAGTGAGCCACCTTATGTGGGATGCCTTCAAGGTCCAAGGCCATACCATGGTTTTAGTCTCTCTGCCATGGAGCACAATCACAACTGGCAACTGAATATGTCCCTGTGGCCCCATTTGGGACTTCAGTAAGGGGTCTTTTGTTGTAATTTGCAAATGGATTGGAGCCACTGCTGTATGCAATAAGGCTTCTATGGGCATTACTCCACCACATCAGAGGTGCTCATTTAGTTGTTGGGACATGGTCCACAATTTGCCATGCCATTTGTACAGGGACAGCAGTCTGGCACACATTGCCTGTAATCCAGTTTTTAATAATCCATTGTATCTCTCAATCACACCCAGTGCTAGGGTATTATAGGGGACACAAAAGATCCATTGAATCCCCTGTTGACAGTCCCATAGTTATACATATTTCCCACAAAATTGGGTACACCAATCACTTTCAATTATCATGGGATGGCCATATAGGGCACACAGTTGCTGTAAGCATGAATCTTGCTGATATGTATTGCCTGTGCAATGGGGTAGACAAATAACAAACCAGTGGCAGTATCCATGGCTTTGAATATATATCGACACTGCCTGCTCAAGGGCAGTGGCCCTACATAATCTACCTGCCACTGAGTCAAGGGAACTTGGCCACACTCAATCTTTTCCTACAATGAGCCACACAGCCCACAATTCAACCCATTGGCTAGTTTGACTAAAGCCCATTTCATACAATATGGTGTCAGTTTTAGGGTGGATGTTTATAGCCATCCACTGGGCAGACTGGCCTTGACAGGCCTCAACTGTATACCATGTAGACTCTGGGAATGTCCCTTCCCCAGCCTTAAAGGGGGATTGGGCATCCTGGATAGGGGTCACTTCTGCCTTGGGACTCAATGCAATCCTACATATGTTAGGGGTCCCAAAAACTGTTGCAGTTCTTTACTTAGAGGACTGGAAGCAAAAGTACCTCACTGCTCTAAATACACACTCCACTTAGCAAGGGTTGCTGTTTGAGCCACTCCACTATGAGGCCAGTCTATCCAGTTTTGTACCCAACCTTTGAGGGGGTAGGGGTTGAATATTTTCACTGGGGCATCTCACATTATAGTATCAGTACTCTTGGCCATGGCACATACAGTGGCTAATTGCTTTTCTATTAAACTATAATATTTTTCTGTTTGTTTCCACAATTGGCTCCAAAATCCAATTGGCTGATGGAGTCATTCTGTACATTACCACAGATGCCAACCATAAAACTCTTCTGTAATATGCACATCTAATTCAAATGGTCGACCAGCGTCCACCACCAGGAGAACCTGGGCCTGTTTAATGGCTCAACTGATGGCCTCAAATGCCACCTTGGCTTCATTCATTCAGTCCCAGGTGGCCCCCTTTCAGGTCAACTTGAACAACATTTTCAAAATCTGAGCCAACTGTAGCACAAAGACTTGACAATACCCCAAAAGACTCAAGAAAACCTGTATGTGTAACACTATAGTGGAGGCAGGAAAAGGCTTGTATTTTATCAATAATGGCTTCTGGGATTGCTTTTGTCTTACCTGGTGACACAATACCCCAAAATTTGACAGATAAGACAGGCCCTTGCAACTTGCCCTGATTTATTGCTCATCCTCACTCCTGAAGATGAGTGAACAATGTGGGCACTGTTGCTTCCAAATCTGCAAGAGAATCAGAGGTTAACATAACCTCATCAATATAATGAAATAATTGTATTGTTCCTGAGTGCTTCCATTGCTCTAAGTCCTTAGGTACTAAGCTATGACAGATGGTGAGGCTATGAATATATCCCATTGGCAAAATGGTAAAAGTCCATTGACATCCTTCCCATGTGAAGGCAAATTGATCCTGTGTAGTGTCAGTGATAGTGATGGAAAAGAATGCATTTGCCAGGTACAAAACAAAATGACATGTCCCCAAGGTAAGAGTCAATGTGTCCATAAGATCCAAAAAAGAGGGCACAGCCACATGGAGGGGAGGACCCACCTTGTTCAACTCTTAATAATCAACAGTCATATGCCAAGTCCCATCTGGCTTGTGCACAGGCCATACTGGAGCATTAAAAGGGCTATGTGCCTCCTGGAGGATATGAACTTTAGCCAATTCCTTAATGGTAGCAGTAAATTCATCATGACCACCTGTAATCTATACAGCATCGTGACCACCTGTAATCTATACTGCTTTATTATAATGGTCCTGCAAGGCTCTGGTAGGTAATGGGAAGATGCTGAGTGTGGCCCTTTTAAGACTACAGGCTTAAAATCTCAGACACAGAAATGGAACTCTTGAAAAATAGTTTGCAAAATAACATTGCAGAGCAGACCTACACCAAGTATATACACCAGAATGGAGGAGATGCACACTGAAAATTCCCAGGGATGTAGGTGGCGATTCCCAAGATCACTTTGGTTCAGAAAACCCATATGTCTCATGGCCCATTTGTCTATATCCATGTACATAGGTGTATGTGTCTGTGAATTTTTCAGGCTGTCCATATAGGAGTGTACTTTCAGCTCTTGTATCCACTAGGGCAAGAACTTTCTGAACGTTTTGTGGGACCAATGGATGGCTAGTTCCATAAAGGACCTCCAGTTTTTCTGAGGGCCCCCATCTCAGATGCCTTGGCCTCTATTCTATGTAAAGGTAAATGGCAGCTCGGGGAGTCCCTCCAGGGTATTTGCCAAATAATAACTCAATTGAGTGACTGCCTGTATCTGTATTTTCCTCTGCACATTGTGCTGCATTGACTCTAACTGGCACCACAGATCCAATAGGACCATATTTGGCTTCCCATCTATCTTTGCCCAGTCTACTCCAGAGCCAATGGATCATTCCACATCTGCATGGACATCACCTTAACCAGCCCCCTTCAAGAGTTCTGCTCTTTTGGTTTTGCCACCCACATGTGTATGAAACTATCCCTTCATTCCATAGACATGGGATGGGCTTGCATTCACAAATTTTCTACCTCCCCTAAGCTGGCCATCATGGCTGTCATTTCACGCAATGTTTGACCAACATATGGGGTGAGAATAGCCATTATGGAACTGAAAATAAGGTCATGGCATGCTGCACTAAAAGATCTCTCATTTGGCTTGTAAAGTGTTCTGTGTCTGGTCTTTGATTACCAGGATTAAACACAGCATTATGCATACCTACCTCATTGACTACTTGCACTAATTCAGCATATGTTACCCATCAACTCACCACATCGAGCAACTCACCAGGATCCCGTCAAACAGTGCAGATCACGGTCTGCAATGATTACATCAGGTCATAGCTTAGGATTTCCTTGAGCATGGCACTGGTCATTCAACAGTCACTGTCTTAACAGCAGATGACTTGTTAGAGATGCCAATTTCTCACTCTCTGTTTCAGAACACAAAATGCCATCCACCCTAGCATCCCACAGATGGAACAACCACACAGCTACAGGTTCTCCCGGCTTATGCCAAAATTGCTGTCCCAATTCAATGAGTTCTGCCTGCATGTAGGGATGATACACAGTGTGCTGGACTACATGGGGCAGCACCACAGGATCCCCTCCCTGCCCATGTCCTGGTCATGCTTCATCTTTTGAGTAACAACTGGGTGGGCTTCCTTTATAGCCCCTCCCTCAACTTTATCCTCAGAACTACCATCTACAAGCTAATTCTGGTGCCCTTGCTGCCACTCCAGGTACTGTATTTGACCATGTAACCATTCCATCTCCTGCAATTGGCTCACTTGCTTCAGCATTTCCTGTGTGGTATCCTGAAGCAAGGACAAGAACACCCAGCTCACCCAGGCAGCTGCTGCATTAGGTTTCATATCCCCTAACAGGGGCTCAACTTGCTGCAGAGCACTCAGTAAAGCTGCTGGTGTGTTATCTGAGATCTCCACAGGACAGGCACACCAGTGGGACACCACTCTTCCACCCCAGGCAACAAACATGTTGGTGGCCACCCAGGGCCCATAAACCCTACCACCTCCTTGGCATGTGTGGGAGGTGTGCAAGAGGAATCCTGATCCTACCAACTACACCAATTGTTAACCACATCCAAGAAGGGGTCAAGTGAAATAGCACATGAGCAGGAGAAGTACAACCATCCATACCAGGCAGCAGCCATGCAGAAGACAATCAGCAGCCTTCAGGCTCACCTATAACTTTTTATTATCTCATTTTTTGGCATGCAATAACATATTAATACAATGGCAAGCATAACATGTCAATCAGTTTAAATAACATAATATGTCACTGTTCCTCGGGTGTTCTTGACCCTAGGTTTGTTTAGGGAATATTTGTAAACTAGTTCTATCAGCTACTTTTGGAAACAGGCCCAAGGATGTATGGAGACGGGGGCACCTCATTGGTGCCAACAGTCAGCTGCCTGCAGCTGGCTAGGGCCAAGGCCATCACCCAAATTTGAACATCCACACTGATGGGTATGAAAATGATGCTAATTAATATTTTCTTTGACCAAATATTTATTCTGCACTTACCATGTGCTAACCAATATGCTAGGAACTGGGGATACAATGCCAGTTAAAGTTATATATAATATATATATACACACACACACACACACACACATATATATATATATATATTTTTTAAAGATGCTTTGATTACATAAATGTCACACAAAAATTACAGGGATTGCCATGTTCCCCTCCTCCCACAACTCCCATAACATCCCACATAAACATCTTTCATTAGGGTGGCACATCACCTGAAATGGCTATACATATCATGGGGCTTTGCCACTAAGCATGGACCATAGGTCATATTGTAGACCACACTCGCACACAGTTCTGCATGGTATATGCTGATGTAAAATAGCCTATATCTGTCTTTGTAATGTCACTCAGGATAATTCCCAATTCCTGAGAAGGCCCCTGTATTACAACTGCTTTTCCCTTCCCTGCCCCGAAAGCATCTAGTGGCCACTGGCTCCACCTCACTGTTATAATTTCTTCCATTGCTTGAATCACAATATGTCAACAGCAGAATACCATTAAGTCCACTCTAGTCCATAGCTCTTCCCCCAGTCCTGAGGAGTCTGGGATGGTGATGTCCACTCCACCTCCAAGTGAGAGTGGGCTTATATCCCATGGATACAGTGGATAGGATTATCCTGCTTGCAGCTGAAGGCTCTCTCCATTCACTGGGATGGCAATTGTCCATCACTGTCTCCTCACCAGGTGACTTGGGTGAGTCCATTGAGCTATAGAATAGGAGTTGCAGCTCCACCAAGATTCCAGGCACAGCTGGCACATGGGCAGGCCAGAGGCTCCAGTCTCTGGAAGTACACCTATGAACTCCAGCATCACATATAGGTTTGAATAGAAGGGACTGATGGACCATGTGCAGGCAAGAATTATTTGAGTCCGACTGTGTCACTCTCAGAAGCACAGATTCCAAAGTATAGTCCACTGATAAGGCATCAATATCTGGAGCTATCCCCCCTTATATAGGAACTGGGTGTCTCTAGAGCCCTCAGGAGGCCCTCTGTGTGGGATGATATCCAATTTGGTGATCTCTGAGATCCTACTGAGGTGTGTGTAAGTGTTACCTCTGGGATGACCTCCTGACTCTCTTTCAAGTCTCTTAGCCACATGAACTCATTTGTCTTTATGTTTTCCCCCTTTTATTCAAGGTCTTTTTCCAGTCATATTGCGAGTTGGCACTTCGTATTAATCCCTTGTTGCCAGGGAGGCTCATCCCTGGGAGTCATGTCCCATGATGGGGGGAATGTAATGCATTCATATGCTGAATTTGGCTTAGAGAGAGGCCACATTTGAGCAACAAGGAGGCTCTCAGGTGGCAACCCTTAGGTACCGCATAATAGTAGGCTAGTTTCAATTACAAGAGCAAAGACTCAAAAGGCTAGTCATCAATAAGAACCCATCAATGGACCATCCTCTTTTGCCAGACACTGCCCCTGCACTCAAGGGACTGTTGCTGCCCCCTTGGAGAATATGGCAGAGCACTCCAGGCTGGGAATTCAGTATTCCCTCATTTATTGGGTCATTGTCTACCCACCATGACCATGGCCCAACCCTTGATCATTTGAACAATTTTATATATCTTTCATGTACACTCAGATGAACTTCCTCCCATGAATCCCCCATCCCAGATACCCCCCACCAATGATCCTCTGCAGCCCCTATTGTAACCCTTCTGTGATCTAAACCTTCCTTGAAGATGAAGCCCATATAATAACCAAATACATTTAATGGGAAAATGAAATAATAATGATAAGCTTAAATGAAAGAGATAAAATACATGGAAACTCAGAA